>JALJVW010003335.1:0-54287 GCA_024865655.1 Emberiza elegans
GCTAAAACATAACAGACTGAAAAACTCAGATGCACTAGACGGGATCTTATGAAGGGCTGCTGGCCAGCGGGAGTGAAATCAACAAACTCTCCACGAAATATATGACACAGCTTGCACCAATATGGTATTTCAGCTGATACCCTTTTGCATCTGGGGAATTTGCAATTTAGGCGTCGAAACAGAAAGGCAAAACAACTGCTGGTGAGGAGTTTGTATGGAGATTCACCTGTCTCCCAGCTCTGAATAACACAAACACCTGCTCTGGCAACTGAATATAGAATTTGCTTTGTTTTACCCACCTTTGGGCTTCACCACTAACTCTCCATATTCCAGGAGCTCATCCCTCAGCATCACCTCAGTGACCCCTCATTGCTCACTGTGGTCCTTAGCATTACCCCTGGAGGCAAAGTATTCTTTCTCCCTCTGTTGCTCATTCTACCTCCCCAAAAAAGGTGCCCTCAGGCCATTTGTTTTCCATCAGGTACTATAAGTTATAATAAATACTCAATGCTTTCCTTTACTCTCTCAAATGTGAGTGATAAAAAACCAATGTTCACTGGACACACAAGTAGATCAGCTGTCTAATAAATCTGGAAATTGCAGGAAATTTATGACCTCACTTTCTCCTGTGTTTTTTGTGGTTTTATTCCCATTAACAAACTCTCTATTTTCCATAGTTACCATATTCATATTTGACACTGCAGATTAAGCTACAATTCCATCATCATCCATTAACCAAACTGCCTTTTTCCCTTGCAATGATTCTTAACACATTGTTCAAAAGAAATTATTACCAAATATCTTTCTAAAGCACGGTTCAATGTTGAAAAAATACCACTTTAAAAATATTAACATTATTAAATCATGGCTAAGCGAGGTCTGGTTTCCCAGGCAAGCTCCAATTTTGCACCACCTCATTTAAATTCACACAGGCCAAGAGATGCCAGTGGGAAAGAGACCAAACACAAGACTTTATGAATTCTGATCTGTGATTGAAGCTGTTATTTCATAAGTTTTTCAAAATAGCAGTACAATGCATAAAACAATCTGGCATTTAAAGTGTAGGGCCCTTCCGTTATGGCAAGGTCTCCCCTGAGGCTGACATAAGAATACATGATTTCAAATCCAGCCTCTGTTTCCAAGCCTCTCTTTTCCTTTCCTAATTCAATCCATTTTTGTGTGTTTTAATGTAGTATTTAGTTTTTTTTTTAATAGCGGGACTCACTGGTTACTGCAATATGATTTTCATTGTCAATACCAAAATAATTTTATAAAATGTGAGGAAAAAAAATACTGGGAAAAAAAAATAAAGCTGTGGTAAATGGATGAGGGTAAGACTAAATATCCATAGAAGACAGATTTCACTTTGTCTCCATGGCTTGATAGTAATATTGGCATAACTTATTTGAGATTTTAATAAGGGATAAATGGCTGAACAAGTTTTGAGAACTTGAGGTGAACGAGGCACCTCTAAAATAGCTTTGATCAGTGATACAACCATCCTTTGTTGATAAAGAGGCTTGCCAAGGCAAAAACAGTTGGGTTAAATAATGCCAATGCTGCAACTCGTGAGCAAGATGAAGGTGAATTGTAAAGAAGGGAACCTTTTATAACTAATTCTCTTTATCATTATAGTGCAAGGATTCCATATTGCCAGAGCCTTGTACCTCCTCCTCTCTGTCGGTGATAAACTTGGCCCTAGCTGGCCCTGCCCAGAGCCCACCAAAACAGACTGGTATCACTTGTTTTAAATAAGGTGTGGCCTGTTAAATGGTGCAACTCAGTAATTGACAAGATGGATGGAAAGATTGCTCCAACCTTCATTTACCCATAAGGATCCTCACAGGAGATTACAGAGCATTCTCTACTCAAGGGATATAACACAGAAATCTACGAGAGGTTTCCCATAAAGAATTACAGGAGAATTAATGGGGAAGAAGAACAGAGCAATTCTGGGCCTCTCTACCAGGAGGATCTGGACTGAGTGCATTTTGGTTATAATAAATACTCAGTACTTTTACCTTTACTCTCTCAAATGGTGATAAAAACCAATGTTCACTGGACTAGTAGATCAGCTGTCTATAAATCTAGGTGCAGGAAATTTATGACCCTCACTTTCTCCTGTGTTTGTGGTTTTATTTTCCCCATTAACAAACTCTCTATTTTCCATAGTTACTATATTCATGTTTTGAAACACTGCAGATTAGCTACAATTCCATCATCATCCATTAACAAAACTGCACACTTTCCCTTACCTGCAATGATTCTTAACACATTGTTCAAAAGAAATTATTATAAATAATATCTTTTCTAAAGCACAGTTCAATATTGAAAATAACCACTTTAAAAATATTAACATTATTAAATCATGGCAGCTAAGCGAGTCTGGTTCAAACATGACTCCAATTTCACCCACCTCATTAGAACCTCACACAGGCCAAGGGTGCCAGTGGGAAGAGATATTAGAATACTTAAATAATTCTAATCTTTAGAGGTATGAAGCCTGTTAATGTACCAGAGGCTTCAAAATGCTTGGTAGTAATCAATAAAACAATTTTGGCATTTTGCGTGTAGGGCCTTCCACGTGAGTGGTCTCCTACCCTGACAAAGAAGATATGATTTCAAATCAGCCTCTGTTTGAAAATTTCACTCTTGGGGTTACTGAAGAATGGCTAATTTAATTAATTTTTTTTGGTATGTAGGCATACCACAATGTAGTATTTGAGGGCTTCAACAAAGTAACTGAGACTAACCTGGTTCATCAATATACTTTTTGATTGTCAATACCAAAATAATTTTTGTTTCCCTGAGGGAAAAAATGTCCAGCCAGCCAAAATTTTTTGCATTCAAATGAGGCAAATAAATAAAATACAGCTCACTTTGGTCCGTGTGGCAGAAGGTAGCAATACTGGCCACTAAATCTGAGCATTTTTAATAAAGATGTAATTTCCTGGGAAGCTTGAACAAGGAAGAAGACAAGAACTTTTGCAGTTGAACGCCGATCTTCTAAAACCACTCGGAGGAAGAATAACCACGTGCGGCCTGGATGGTAAGCCTTTTGGATTTCCTGGGGCTCCAAGTATCATCAGGTATCAAAGAAAAGGCTGGAAGTAGTGAGAACAGAAAGTAATCTACCGGGATCTGAGGTAAGCGCTGGGCGGACTTTAGGGCAGGCTTGCAAAGAAGCCATATATGCCAAACCCACAACCCCAGATTAATAAAGAACTCCGAACCTTCTTAGGCATAGCAAGGGTGGTGCCAACTTTAAGTTTTATGATTATAGACTGCTGCTCGTCGACCCTCTATGCTCTGTTGCTGACCAATAAAGAACAAAAATCTCCAATAAACAAAAAAAACCCACAAGGCCTTTCACCAACTAAAAGAGCACTGCTCTTGTCAGCTCCAAAAGCTTTGGGACTCCCAAATGTAAGTAAACCATTCTTCCTATTTTTCCCATGAACGACAAAGGAATTGCCCTGGGAATACTGGCTCAAGACTCAGGTCCATATCCGAAACAGTTGCTTACTTCTCCAAGCAACTAGATGCAACTTAATAAGCATGGCCAGGTTGCCTCAGAGCCATAACAGCAGTTGTGCTGAATATGATAAAGAGGCATGGGGTTTAGCCTCGGACAAAAATGACCCCGTGCTAGTGTCCCACACAGTCTGCATGCACATTAAAGGGCAGCCACTGGTTCTCACCACAGAGTTCCTGAAAAACCCAGACCATCATGGTAAAGCAAAATGATGTGAGATAAGCGGTGACTAATATTATCAACCCAGCTTCCTTTCTCAGTAATCAAAGCAGTACACCACGATTGCCTGGGACCATATCAGGCTACCTACTCAACCGATCCAGATTTAAAGACACCCCTTTAAACAATGCAAAGACCCCGGTTCACCGATAAAAGCAGATAAGCTGCCAATGAAGCGACACGCAAAGTACACAGTGACCACCTGCGAAAAGTGGCAGTCTGGACCCCTCAACAAATACCTCTGCGCCCAAAAGGCCGAGATGTTGCCATTGACACGCCTTAGAAATAGCAAAAGGAAAGAAAATAAACATCTATACAAACACAAAATATGCATTCAAGTGCACATGCCGCATAGAGCCATCTAGAAAAGGGCTAGGGACCTCACTAAAGAACATCAAACATGAAAAGATAATCGGCTAATAAAAACTGTTCAGTTTGCCTGAAAAGGTAGCAATGTAACATATCCAGACAAGTGAGCTCAGATTTGGAGAAAATGAAACAACGGGATAACAGACAAAAGAAAGTAAAGGTGAGAAATTATGGACAGATTTTCCTTGAAGGCAAGCCAGAATAAATAATAGTAATTCAAATAAGCAAATTTCCACAAGGGTGTGCTAGAATATAATAAGAGAAATGGTAAAATTGATTTTAAAGTCAAAAAAAGATGTATAACCAAGAAAGTAGGCCTACCATTGAAATAAAGCTAGTAATCCTTTCCCATTGACCAAGGTCACCAGTGATACAGAGTGCAATACAGACGTTGACTTTGAAGAATTGTTTTCCACCTTTATAGAACACATCCAATTGAAAGAATTGTTGCCAAAATTTATATGCCTCTATTACTCAGGGTAAAACCAACAGTGTGATCTTTGCCTCAGACTAACCCCAAAAAATACCCCAGGCCAAAACTCAGTCAGATTGGGAGAAAACATGAGCCCTGGGCAAGCAGAGGCAAATTGATTTTCAAGAACTCCCAAGGAAAGGGGGGTATCGGTATTTACTGGTATTGGTAGATACATTTTCAGGGTGGCCAGAAGCATTCCCCATGAGAACCATCAAAGCTCGAGAAGTGACCAAGTATTATTACAAGAAATAATACCTTGGAGTTCCAGCCACAATATCCTCAGATAGAGGATCACATTAATTTCAAAATAGGGTGCAACAGATTAGTAGCCACCTGGGCATTCATGACCAGGCCTCATTGCATGTAACAAAAGATAACTGCTATCTAGACCTCCACTCAGCATTTTTTAAAATGTACGATTTCCTATCAAATCTATAGGTTATAGAATAACATGATACCATGTTGATATACAATTTGATTTTGTGTTAGTACAACACCCTGGGATGTGTGATTTACTCTGAATTGTCTCTGGGTGTGTTTAATCACTGTGTATGAATTTCAAAATACCATTAGGATGGGGAGTCTAGGAACAGGAATTTAAGGATTGATCAATGTTTAACGGCATTAAATACCTGTTATGGCCAAACTCCCAAAGTTTGCATGTTTTGGGGGTTTTTTGTCTTGTTAATCTCATTTCATTGCTGCAGTATCTGAAGTATGTAAGATAACTATTTGTTTTGTTTTGTTTTTTAATATTTATTAGTCATTTTACCTTGTTTCCTTTGTCATATTTTGGTAATAACATTATATGGATACATTCTGTAGTCTGTTTTTAATTTCAGATGCATTTAATGTATTCTTAAAAACCCTTCAAGTATTGCTGTATTCCTTTTTCAAAAGTTGGAAGAATGTTTGAAATGCTGCATCTTGTGCAATTAAAAAAAGCTGGGGTCTTCTGTATTGGGTAGAATGTTTAAATCTGCAGGTAGGATTCATTTTGGAAGACACTGCAGTTTCACAGCAGCCTGCTACTCATTCATTCCATGGATAAAGGAAAGCAAAAGGGTTGTGCATGATGCCTAAGTCAGGAAAGACTGGCTAATGTGGAAGGTGATTCTCAGAAACTTTAAGAAAGCATAGTGGAACTAATACCAGTGCTGCCTCTGAAGCTTGTCCATGAGCTAGTGTTTTGTCTTTCTCATATAATTGCTAAGTTCAAGAATACCTACAAATATCCCAAGTCCCTTTATTTTGACTTCATTTTTCTTTTGTATCTCTCTGTACAGCTTTTTTAATATTATTAAGAAGGTTAACAGATAGCTTACAGACCCTTTTTTCCTCATTTTTTCCATGTGTTTCAAGTGACAAGTGGGCATCTGAGTTTTTTGTGTGTGTCCAAGGTCAACTGAATTATGTTAAGTGTTGATCAGAGAAGCTCTAAGTCACCTGACTTTCTACTTGAATAGATAAAGCAGAATGAAGCTGTGTTTCCTGCAACATCCATCAGGAGGGTAAATGTGTCCCTTCGTCCTTATGGAAAGAGTTGTTAAGAAGGGAAGTGGTGGAGTTATCATTCCTGTCTGTTCACACAACATGCAGATGTGGCACCTGAGGACATGGTTTGGTGACAGTGCTGGGTTGATGGTTGACTTGATCCTCTTTGGAGGTCTTTTCTAACCTTAACGATTCTTGATTTTTCCCCCCTGCTTAGTCTTTGGCTCCCATCTCCAACGTTCCCTGTAACAGTGATTTCATTCACGCAGGGAGGATTTCAGCTTCACAGCCTTGCTACAATATCCTACCTGAAGGTGGGACCCAAAGCCCAGCTGCTGAAAACGAGGGACAAGTCATCACCATAGAGGGATAATAAACAGCAAACGTGTTTGCAAGGTATTTACATCTGTCGCGGATTTGCCATAGGGTATCATCTCCATTAGAGCTTAATTTAATCATTTGCATCTGTCAAAAACATGTTTTTGTAATAATGCAGTCAAGCTCATAACAACTTCCTCTCTTGTGTGGGGAAACAGAAAAAAATGAAAACAAAGTTAGAATTTAATTGAACTCTCCCTTAAAACATGTCAAACCATCTCAGTCTTCAAAAGGGAAGCAGAGAATAACCAGTGCCAAGATTAGTTTGACAGAAATGAGCTGTAGTCCCTCTAACTTAAAAGCAGCCTCAGCTTCAGGCAGGTGCAAATGACCAACCAGTAATTGAGGTCACAGACTACAGTGAGGACCTAATCATAGCTGCTGCCTTGACAGTGCAGTGTAAGTTCAGTTTGTACTCTTTAGTAATGGTATTTTTTATTTTATTTAACAAACAGTGAACAGGGAACAAGTATCTTTTAAAAAAACTGGCAAATCCAGAAGGCGAATAGAAGAGGAAAAATATGTTTTTTATCAAAATAATTGGTGCATATCTTAGGATACAGCAATGATTACAAAACCTCCATAATGACCATGTTGCCTTTTTAACTCTTTTGGAAGTGTAGACACTGTGGCAGGTTCATGCAGTCTGGAAAGGGACCGCCAAAGGTGCAGAGGTTTCCCAGGCCTCCTTCCCTGTGGGGAGTTCCACCCACTGCCCCTGACAGTCCCTCTTTGAGGTTTCTCTCCTTTGCAGCAAGGACTTGGTGGGTTCTTAGCCTGGCATGAAGACCCTGTCACCTTTTCTTCAGCCTGCTGTGCAGGTGACTCTCTCCTTCACCAGTGACCCCACTGCAGCAGGGGCAGCTGCTGTCACCAGCCCCAGGGAGGACATCAGAGAAGTTGGAGACTGGGATGCCCGGCATCCTTCCTCTGGAGCCCTGGCTGGCTGTGCCAGTCCTGGTTGTTCCAGCCCACGTGCACCGCCACCTCTGCAGGTCTGACCAGGACATGTGTCCCTACACCCACTGTGGCATGTGGACTGAAATACTGTATGTATTTATGAGTGATTATGTATTTATCCCTTTGAAATAGGTCTGCTGTTCTTCCAAACTGGACTTCTCTGGGGATGTTATTCAAATAGAAATTTTATTGACTTCTGGTGCCTGGCAAAAAGCTACCTCAATTGAAGTTTACAAACAAGACAACCCACAGCCTAGGAAAACACTCAACAGCTACTGCAAACATTCTTTGCACACATATGCTGAACACTAAGATTCAATTGTTTTCTTTACTTTTAACATCTTTAGCAGCCAAAAGATCAGAAAGGCATGTATGTTCAGTTTCATTAAGCTTCTGGGTGGTTGCATTTTAGTTCTTCTCCCTTACACTTATATGTATAACAAATATAAAATAATATCATTAAGAACATGCTCTTTTATTCTTCTGGTAAATTGTGACAGTGACTAAAGCGCTATTATAGTCTTTCACCCATCCTTTAGCTGGAGACCTTCGCTAAAAATTGAAAATTTAGTTTAAAAATAGAATTCTAAAAAAACACCAAGTGATTTGGTTCAGAGAAGTCTCAATATGTACTGCCAGCTTTGTATTGAGTACAACACATTGTTCCAAATTTGATCCAAAATTAAGAAACTCTCAGGCAGCAACTGTAGAACAAAAATCGCAGCCAGTGGATGAAACAATTGCTGTCCAGGGCTGGCAGTATCCAGTAGCTAGTGCAGCTCTAAGCCACCACCTGGACAGCTCAAGGGACAAGCAGTTCAAAGTGCTCTCAAATGACATCTCATCCTGCCTTTTCATTGTAGTAAAGCTTGTGTTCTGTACTTAACTGAGTAGGAAATACATTTATTTGTGAAGAAAAAGTGAGAAAAAAATGGAGTAAGGCCATGTATTTGCAACCTTACATTCCAGGTAGCAAGAGCCTGAGCACCCTGTGCCCTGAAACCGTTCCTTCTTCATCTGAGCCAGCTCGACAGATTGCACCATTATTGGTACCTGTGGCAGTAATCAGCAGTATTTTGGCAAGATCAACCCAAAATCTCACATAGAGGATTGCATTTATCCCCAGTCCTGAGAAAAACAGTTTTCTAAGATGTATGCTTTGCCTCAAAGCTTCATACAAATGGGAATGGGTATTGGTTCAATCAAAATAATCTTCTATGTCAATATCTGGATTTCCAGGGAGATCTTCACCATAGGCTGAAAAGATCCATTTGATTTAAAATTAAGTTTTCAAAGGTTTCTTCCAAGTCTGTTTCACTGGATGAGCACAGCTCCCATCATTCGGTTGCCTGCATCACCACTTTGATGTGTACCTGTGGCCTTTGAACCTTTCAGCATCAGCTCATGTTCTTGAGCCCAGGGCCTGAGCGTTGTACTTCCCCAAACCACCACCTAGCAGGAGGAGTAGAAGGGAAAAGCTCATAACAACACTGCAGTGGCTTTCTAGCATTTTGTGCTAACAGTTCTTGCCCCTCAAAAAGGATGCAAAACAGGGAAATATTCGGTCCTTAGGGCCTCCCCCCATTACTGGGCTTTGCAAACACACAATGGACTGAAAAATCTTCCCTTGAAATACCATACACATTAGGCACAAACTGAGAAAATCTAAGCTAGATTAATTCATACATAAAGAAACCTGTTTCACACACAAAGCACCTGCTGTCAGCAAAGTGAATACAAGCAAGCAGTATGTTACTTCCAGTGGGTTTACAAACTCATCAGACTGTACTGACCTTGTAATTGAAAATTTTTGTAATGTGAGCAAAGAGTTCAAAGCTGAAATCCATATCAACAGACTCCCCAAAGCCTCTGCACTTTGCCGTGCATACTCATCCCATCTGTCGAGCTGGGTCCACAGCCTCATCTGCAAAGAGAAAATTGGGAAGATGGAAGTCACAAGACCATCCCTGTGCTGATGAGCACACTCACTGCAGTGAGTAATCAGAGCAGATTCTGTGTTGTTCATACTCAGAGTGGGCTGGCCAGCTCATTTCCAGCCACCTCCACAGAACTCAGCAGCCACCAAACCCCCAGGATTATCCACTGTGGGGTGTCATCACTCAGGGGCCACCAAATGTGGCGGTGTTTGAGGTCCCTAGGATGAGGGAAGAGATGAGAATCTTGAATCCATATTTCAGAAGGGGTGATTTATTATTTTGTTGGATATATATTGTATTAAAAGAAAATTTATATACCAAAACTATACTAAAGAATAGAAGAAAGGAGACTTCAGAAAGCTAGAAAGGAATGAACAATAAAATCTCGCGGACAGACTCGGTGTCTGACACAGATGGCTGCCATTGACACACACTAAAAACAACCACATGCAACCAATCAAAGATGCACCTGTTGGTAAAGCACCTCCAGACCACATTCCACAGCCATCAGAGTGTTACTGTTTACATTTTTTCTGAGTTTCCTCAGGAGAAAAAATCCTAGCTGGAAGGGTTTTTCAGAAAAATCTGTCAGTGACAATCCACTGTTAACCTGTCCCTCCCTGGGTGCGAGCACTGGTGTGTAACTCCTGTGCCAGGACGTACCAGTGCCACGGGCTGGGCTCCCAGGCTGCTGTGCAGATATCTCCAGCTGCAAAACACATCTGGCAGTGGCGTGTGCATGCTTGTCCAACAGTCCTCCATCCTCCATCCCTCCCACAGCAAACTGGAAGGGGTTCCACACATCAGCAATGAAACCAGGCACCCAACTCCCTCCCCTTAACAATCAGCTATTTCTTTATTATTTACCATGAGATGCTAGTTGAGTAAAAAGAGCTCCATGGAAGCTATTACTGTTATTATTATTTTAGAGCACAGCACAGGTTTTTTAAAGGACTATTACTGATACCTAGGCAGAGAAGTCACAGGGCTTGCTAAATTCCATCACACGTGTGTGTTTGTTACAGGGACACCCAGTCTTAAGACATCCTTTGTATTTTTGCCAAGGCAAGAAAATATCATTGCAAAACTTAATTCCTGATCTAAGCTTATAGCATAGCCCTGGAAATACCTCATGGCTCATCATTAGACCTATGTTTTCAGGCATTCCTTTTAACTAGAGTACAGCTTTTCCCTCCTAATCAAATGGCACCCTTAAATTAAATACCACAACATCCTGGTTTTGTCTGGGACCATTTTATTAGTAGATTGTATGGGCTACAGTTTGATTTGTGATCAGTGTTAATAACCCAGGGATGTTTTTAGTTGCTGCTGAGCGGGCACTGAACACAGGAATAAAAATGATCCTGAGGCTGGAAAGCACATTGGCAAGTTGAACCCAGAATCGCATCCATATTTGGGGGTGCTATGACTTTTGCCCTCACGAATACAAGCACTGTGACAGCTTCAGTGCTTCGGACGAAAGTATTGAAATAGTTTGCTTCCTTTCCCAGAAGCAAATGGCAAATTTTAAGGTGGAAGACTATGGTACAGAACTAACATGGAAAATTATTCTGTATTTTTGCCATTAGCCAATTAAATACAGATGATTTTTCTTTCTTTGGTTAGGGGTTTAAATACTGCATATGTACCGGTATATTATAAACAACTGGGGGAACAACATAATAAACCAAGACTGCAAATCAAATATCCAACATGATACAAGTGTATCTCAGTATCAACATACCCTGCCTTATTTTGAGATGGTGCAGAATTTTCAATCTTTAGCAATCCATGTCAGAACAGAAGCATAAACCAGCTGAAAAGGTTTCTTTAGCCTCACTTGAAAAGCTCCAGAAGAAATCAGTATACCCACATTATTGCCATCAAGAAATGGTTCAACATTTGGCACAACTCAGTTACTAACAATGAAATTGCATCCGTAAATTTTCCATTAGTTAATTCCACATATACAGGCCACAGCACTGAAAAAAGAAAAATTTTGCCCTGAGAATGTAACCAACAGAAGTTATTTTATTAATTATGTCTTATGATAAGATGAAAGCAAAAAAACCCAAAAACCTTTGAGGTAACTGAAAAGGTAAAGAAAGATTAAAATAAAAGGAAAAAATTATCAGAGATTACCTATAACTTTTCTTCATCACCTTCAGAACTACGTGAGAAAAACTATTTTGGAGCTCCAACTCCTACTAATGCCTTTTCCTCAGAATTTTTCCTAAATTAAAGCCTCATTTGTAGGTAAAATACTGAGTCCTGTGGGATGTTCTCCTCAAGCATGCAATTGCCAAAATATTCTTTTATGTAGAAATTTACAGATGCACAGAAGTACCTCAAAAGGAAAAAGAAAGACAGATTTGACTTGTGCTGAAAAGTAATTGATTACTAAAATATATTATAGTAAATACTCATTTTAATTAGGTGGAAATTATAGGCATAATTATTCATTTTTAAAAAGGTATATTTCCCTCGGCTTTTTTGACACAAACGTTGGTGGTGGTTTTTCTCTCCTGTTTTTAATTTCACTATTAAAATATTTAATGGAACCAATTACAAGATGGAATATTGCATACAGGATTTTTGGTTACTTTCTTGTGAAAGAAGCAATTGACCCATAAAGATTTTTAATTTAATTGGCAGCCCATAAATTTGATTACTGTAAACTGAAGACCCTCAAATTATAGAGAAAAATATTTATTTTCAAATGCAACATGCTCCAGCACAGATTTGTCTTCAAGGTCTTACTCAGCACTGGCACTCACCCTCATCTGCTTCAGCATTTTTCTTCCTTAGGAAAGCCATGAAGTCTGGCTGCAGTTGATGTCTTGCTGTAAGTGTATTTCTTTACTTCACAGTGTTTTCAATATGTACTTTGTGAGAAAACCAAAAAAAAATAGACAGAATTATAAACATAATGATTGATGCCAAGACTGATAATAGCAGGATATCTTCACCTAAATTGATATTACTAAACTGGAAAACCCCCCACCTATGTCCCAGCCACTACCTGGATCCCACTTTCTCTTTTTGGCTAGCTCTAACCATAGCCCGTGGCAATTTGCTGCTTTTCAGCAGGTAACTTTGTTCATAAGTTCCTGCTGTTAGATTTTCAGCATGCTGGAAATTATGGTTCCCCTAAACTTACAGGAAGAGACCTAAAACCTTATCAGAAACCTTATCAGACCTTAAACCATCAGAACAGAAAGCAAACTCATCTTTTTCTGTCTTTCAGGTTTAAAATCCTTTGTTTTTCTATCATTAATTAAATTTTGTAACTTAATAATGAGTTTATGTTCTAAACACTGTAAAAGAAAAAAATCCTCTGTACCATCAACCCACATTTCAACAATATTCTGAGCTCAAGCCACCAAGTTGGGAAATTTACCTGTTTCTCTAAATTGTTTTGACAATTTGGGCCTTTTTTATTCTCCTATTACACAAATACAGTTCCACAGCCTTCAACAGCCAAACCACCACCTTTCGTGAGAGTGATTAAGCTGCTAAATATCTGAACATCCTTTAGCTGGTCTTTGACTGATCACTCTGAACAGGTCATTCTTTAAATACCAAAACAGTGCAAAAACACCTAACAGCTCAAGATTCATAAATGGAAAAAAAAATTAAATGTGAGGATTTTTGCTTTACAAAATATGGAACTCTTCAGTAACCCTTGTATCACAACAACTAAAAGGAAATCTACCAGCAAGGATTGTGCCATACTTCCTGGTCTCCCTTTAAGGTGTAAGCCCTAGGTATGATCAGGGCCCAAGGCACTGCCAAGCTTGTCAGATGCTCTGGGGAGTGGATCCTTTCTCCTCACTTCCTGGAAGCAAAGACATTCCCATCCAAGATTTAGTGTGCATCCTTCCCTCATCCTCGAATTCAGAAACAAGTTCTCAATTAACAGAAAATACCATGTCTGGGTAATCATCCTTATTCTTCTTGCCTGATTATTAGAACCATGCTCTCTTTTTGTTCTGACTTTGGTCTATCATATGTTTGTGTGATGATGTTTGTTCATGCAGTGCTAGTTGGTGTTGTTTCTGGGACTGCCTTTTCCCTCCTATGTCAATATTCTGTGTAGTTTCACCTGCTCCTCCAATATCATTTATGTGACAGCTCCTCCTACAGAATGGGTGAGTTCACATCAAAACATTACAAAAAATAGAACAAGTTCTTCAGCAGTAGGAATACAGGGAATTAATGTAAATTTGGCACAAATGTAAGCAGTTTTTTACAGCTCACAAGAAGCTGTATTACATTCTGTCTATGTTTTTATGCTGCATTTTTACTCCCAGTTTTTAAAGAGGGAAATGTCATGAATGATAACAGTAAGCCTTATTCCAAGCTGCTAAATTGACTGATTTTAAGACTAATATGAAACGCTGCTGCTGCAGTGTCAGGAAGCCGAACCCCATACCTTCCACTGTGTACTTGGTTCTTTTACACTCGATGGGAGTCTCTTGGCTTTCAGCAGTGAGCTTGGGAAGGAGGAATTCAGCTGCTCCTGCATCAAAGAAAGTGTTCCCAATGGCTTTGTCTTTGATAGCCCAGATTACTTCACAGCCTTGAATTTCATACCTGTGGGCATTTCAACAAAGGATAAAGTGACAGACTGCCTGCAAAAGGATCTCCTCTGCTTGGCACAAGCAGAAAGTGTGTCAAGTTTCTTCGAAGCCCAGAACCAGGGGATCAAGACTTTCCAACCTATCAAATCCAATTCTAAATATTTACATAAAGAACCCATTAAAAATATCTCTTTAAATTGCACAAGTCCTTTTTACAACACAACCCTATTTGAACTGGGGTAGGGGCAGATCCAATTTATAATACTAATAATTAGTATTTCCTATCCCCATAATCAGAAAAAAGTGCATTCTGCCAGACTGCCACTGTTAAAAGTAAGCATTTGGATCTTGCTTGCACTATGGGTTTATGAACTGAATAGTCTTGATATCCTGTGTGTCAAGCTTCTTCTGGGTTTTCTGATTTTATGTGTCAGTAAAAAACCCAGTCATCAGTTTTGCTACTAAATGCTCTAAGGATAAAATTTTATAGTCAACCTTCTACCAAACTCATTTTACTAGATTTGGCATTGCATTGTTAAAGATTTTTGTTGATTATGTATTTTTGGTCCACCTTACACTAATTCAAGGCAATCCCACCATTTCCTACCACTATTCTCTCAGCTTGAGCCAAATTCTTCTGAAAAGCCTGCATTAAGAAGCTGAAAATGTCAATTAGAGCATGTTCCTTCCCCTGATCAATATATATCCTTTTTTTCTGTATTTTCTTTGCTCTTAGTCTTGAGTTTTCTCAGACTATTGATACACACACCAAGCCCTAAGAGCTGAGACCTGTGAGGAAAATCCTGTTGTAACAAACAATTTCAATTTCCTTCAGATTCTTTGAAAATATAACTCCTTTCTTTATCCTCAGGGTCCTTCATTTGATGAATGGCAGCTCCATATTGCAATTGCTCACCCTGCCTCCTTCTATTCTGAAGACCTGCTAGCAGTGAAACTTCACCTTTGCCTTTTCAAACTTAATTTTTAGTCTATTGTCATTTCTGGGTGAAAACTTTTCCCACATCTTTGGCTATTTTTAACTCCTTCTGTACAAGGAGGCTACAGTAGAACTGCAAGAGAATATAGTCATTCCTTCCGTAGCTTTCCACCGCATGAAGCAGCCTTTTGTACCAGGAACCACACACACCTTCCCAAGGAAATTTCTTTATATTTTCCAATTGGATTCTGCCTGGAGGGTGAAAAAAAATTAGTTATTCATATTATCATGTTAGAAATAATGTAAGAGCTATCTATAAACAACAAATATAGTGGCTAATTAATTCAGTGGCATTATAATGCTGTTTTCTGCTAGTGAAAACATTTCCTATTTAAGAATATATAATAACAAACATTATTTTCTGTTTCTCCATTTCCTCCAAAAAAATTCTGGTATTTTGCAACAGATGCAGGAATATATTGCATTTGAAGCCCTAAAGACATTTACCTGTGCACTGTCAGTGTCTGGATTCCTAACACATATGGGTTCCCTTCAACAATTAATTTTGGTTTGGCTCCAGCACACAGACAAAGCTTTTCATATATATATTCTTTCCCATCTTCAGTGTAAATTTTCTGTTAACAATAAAGCAGAAAAGAAAATCAATTCATCTTAGAGAAATTATCTAAATGAAGACATCTAAGAGACATCTTCCCTAATGTCACAGTAATTTGCAGATATGAAAAGCTGTAAGGGGCTTCTGAAGGAACAAGGCTTCATACTTGTCCTCACTGTGTGTCATTTTATTGCCATCACACTCACCACAAATAAGGACCAATAAAATGGGATACACAGTGCACTCCAAAGCAAGATCAACCACTTGGTGGCACTTGGTACTCACTGGCTGTGCCAAAAGAGTTCTGTGTTTTCTATGCTGGCAAATGTCCTCAGGCCCCAGGAACAGAACCATGCACTGCTGACATCAGCATTTGAGAATGTAATTCAAACATTTCAACAGTAGCAAAATTTGAGTTAACCAGGCACAGGATAGACACAGTTTAGAAATACTGCAAATCAGTTCTTTTGCTGGAGAAAAGTGAGGCACTCAACAAGCTATGTCATTCTGAGAGGCTAAAACAAAGAACTAATACCAGAAATAGTGAATAACGCTAGAAATTTACAGGTTTCGTTTCTTCATTGTGTTAAAAAAAAAAAAAGTTATGCAAAAGAAAAAAGTGTTCCTAAAGGTTCATTTAAGTTTCTTTTTAGAATTGCTAATAAAATTTTCTAAAACCCTTTTAAACTTTAAGCTACTTTACATTACTCTATACCTATCTCACAACAAAAAAAATATCATTAATAACCAACATTAAAACACCACACTCACCAATACATTAATTAAAAAACCTAAAGATAAGAAAACCATAAATTAACAAATAAATATCACTACTATGTCATAATAAACCATTTCCCAAAGTTTCTCTGATTTTCTGAAGTTCCCAGTAAAGGCTGTTTTTGTTCTTTTGAGCTCCTGGAGAATCTCTTTGTTGATATTTCTCCAGTGCATCCAACTCAGAGTACACGAACAATTGTAATTCCTTTTAAATGTCTCTTTAGAGAGTTGTTTGAGGGGGATGGGGTTCAGTAATCAAAATGTTCTTGAACAAAATTTCTCATCAAAAACATTCAGCTACTTCTTAAATTATTTTATATACACAATTTGAAAAAAAAAACAAATAAAAAGAAAAACCTTAGCTTACATGTTCATCACTTTTCAAATGTTTCACTCCAGACTGTATAACTCTAATATTGGGATATCGTTTTTCTAACAGGAACTTGGTTTGCTCTTCAACATCAAATTCTTTTCAAGTGTTTTTGAGACCTGTAGGAGGAAGAGAAGTATTTAAAATATGGATCATTTTATCCATCTCTTCTTTAAACTCTTTTGACAGAAGGTGCTGTGTTCATTTAAAGTAAAGTGTCACAACATAAAGCCCATATTGTCTGAAAATGGGTCATCATGCCAACTCTTAAAAGTTTTCTTTTCCTAGAATCTTTCATGCCTGTTCCTGATTGAAGGTCAAGTACTAACATGTTAATCTAAAGAAGGAGATTAGGCAAAATGGAGAACCCCTGGCAAATTGAAAATCAAGACCCTCAGGCTGATAATTAACCAGACTCTGTCCCTACCCCACCCCACCATTTCCCCATCCAAGCCCTGGCACTCAGAGCAGCCTCAGGCAACCTGAGCTCCCTTCAGCCCAGGCTGCACCTGCAGCTTTTCAACTCCTTGGCTCCAATTCCCCACCTGCTTTCCTTGGAAGGGAAGGCTGCCTGAGGCACAGAGGGATGTTATTTTTGTCAGCCAACAAAGCCAGGAAGGAACTTGGCTCCATCAAATGCAAAAGTCATTCCACCCTGGCTCCCCACTCCCCACAGCCTGTCCTGTTCCTTCCATCCCTGCAAACAGCCATGGACTTTCTGGGACAAGGTTCTTGCCTCCGTATGGAGGGAGGGGTGATTTGCAGACTTTGGGTGGGGCCACATCCTCAGGTTTGCTGTTCTTTGGGGTCAGGGAACTGGTGAGACTCAGAGGCACAGAAATTTCTCTTCATGGCCAACAGGAAACAATTTAATAATAATCACAACTCCCTGAGCTTATCAGCAATATTCCAGCAGTCCGATGGGTCAACATCCTAAAAGTGATCTCCATTCTAAATTAATTTTAGACAAATGTGGTTCTGTGATGATAGATTTGAACACAATTAAGTTTCTTGTTTCAGGATGCTCATCTGTTGTGTCCCAAAACAGCTGCAACAATTCCTGATTTGCAAAAGCTGTCAGTGGTAGATGGAGAAGGGGTAGAGGCTGCTCTGGTGTTGAGAAATTGAAACCAGCATGACTCATTTCATTTCCTCACTGGGTCCTGGCTGATTCCCTCTTTCCCTCCCACCCACTGGCTTTTGTCTCCCACCAGGCCCTGGTGAAGAGCCTGGCAGTGTGTTCCTCCATCCCCTCCTTTTAGCAATGCCAGGCTGGGATCAAGCCCCTCAGCCTTCCCATCTCGGGGCTGGACAAGCCCAGCCTCTCAGCCTCTGCTCACGCCCGTGGGCTCCAGCCCCTCCCTTACCTTTCCAGACACTGCTCCAGCTGCCAGACATCTTTCCTGCCCTGGGTCTCTCCAACCCAGGCCACAGTGACCGTGATAATCCATCGGCCTTGATGTCCTGGAACACAAACCGCGCCCCTTGTCCCCATGTCAGGCTTTGGATCACAGGGGAAATCTACTGGAGGCTGTGGCTCCAGGTTAATACTATTAGTTGGGACAGGGAATCTGGGCATGAACAAAACTGCCTTGTTGGGAGAAATTGTGAGGGGGATTGGGGCAGAGTGACCAACCCAGTTTGGAAACCCAACCCTGCTGGGATTTCAAGCCCCCTCTTGAATATACCTTCTCTGTGATGTCACACCCAATCTCTAATGTCACACTGTTATACAATATGTCACAGCCATCTGATGGATCATACTGTGATCTGTGATGTCTCTGGACACTGCCTTTAGATGGATATACTCTTTTGGATGTCACAGAGGCAGTCCATTGCTACAGGTTTCTTTGATCTTAATATAACTGACTTCTCCTGTCATATTTTATACCTCATTTACCAAGATGATCAATTGTCTACACCAGTTGAGCTGGCCTGGAGACTTGTTCTCCCAAAACCCCAGGCCTATGGACTCCACACAATGCCCATGGCAGAAGGGGAACTGGAAGTTCCAAGCCTCAGTGACCTGCCAGTCAGCCAGGCCCCATGGAACATTGGGGTTCAGGCACCAGGGACCTCAGAGACCCCCAGGACAGAAGAACACATGGGTAAAGGAGAGGGAGATAAAATATTTTGGAGAAATTCTAATCTCCACTTGTAATTTTATTCTAGGACAATCAATGAATATTCTGCAAAATACAAACCATCAGAAACTCCCAGGGTCTCCAGCAAACAGCTTTGGCCTATTTTTAGATGCAGATTTGGGGGAGTACCAAATCAGGTCCTGATTTTTTTAAGGGAAGGAGCCTATAAAACAAAGGTCCTGGAAGAATGGACACATGTGAGCCATGGGAAGGAGCAGCTGTCCCAATTAATGACAAAAGATTCCAAGGAATCCCAAATCCCTGAGCTCTGGCTGCCCATGGAGCACAGAGGAACCGGGAAAAATCTCTGCAGTTATGAAATGCTCACGATTTTGTTGCTCTACAGAAAAGCTGCTTCAAAATAACTTTATCAGAACTGAATCCTGCCCATCCTGTAAAAAAAAGAGTTTGTATTAAAGAAATGTATAGCAAAAAGGAGGAGAAGGAGAACTCGGTTTTTGGATGCAGGAGAATACAGGAAAAAGATTATTTAAAATTTTTGAGCTACTTAACACCTAGTTTGTCCCACTTCACATTACGGAACTACTGAACACACGCGTGTTGTCCTGAGCTTTAGATGGGCAGATGAGCAGAACAGCCTCTGTAATTCAGGAGGGTTCAGACCTGCTGAGTCAGCGCAGGATGCTACTCTCACCGGGTATGGGATCAGATGGGATCCATCCCAGGGGGATGAGGGACTCTGGTGGATGAGCTCCCAGGCACCTCTGCGGACAATTACCATGGCGGGCCTGGCTCAGCAGGAGGGGCCCAGGACCACTCGGAGGTGACCAGTGTGAGCCCATCCACCAAGAAGGGCTGGAAGGAGTGCCGCGGGGAACCCAGCCATCGCCGCCTGACCTGGGTGCCTGGCAAAGGTTATGGAACAGATCACCTTGAGTGCCTTCCCAGGGCACCCAGGATGGGCGGGGATCAGAGCCGCCCAGTGTGATTTAGGGTGCCAGATCCTATCTGACCACCGTGGATTGCTGTCTGACCAGGGGATCCCACCCGTCTTGGGCACCCATTCGGGATCGAACCGGACTCCGGCAAAGGTTTCCTCCACCGCCCTGACAGTGTTCGGCAAAATCCGGTCCGGGTTTTGGGCATTCCCTCCTCTGATGGGGAATCAGGAGGTTTTGGATTCCTGGGCCCGTGAGGTGCTGGGTTTTGGTGTTGCACCCAGTCTGATGATCCAGCCTCTGCTGTCCCCAGAATTCTATAAATTCCATATCCTGTATCAATCCCTTTAAAAATGATCTGGGTCCAGGGATCAACCCTCCACACCCATATCAGATGCCTGTCAATTCCATATCAATAAATCCCTATCAATCCCATATCAAGAAACAACTATCAATTCCATATGGGAGGTTCAGGGCTGACACAGGAAGAAGTTCTTCACAAAAAGGGTGAGCGGGTTATTGGAATGGGCTGGCAAGGGCAGGTGGCAGAGTCACTGTCCTCCAGTGGTACTTAGTGGCATGGTCTGGGTGACAAGGCAGCTAGGGCATTGGTTGGACTTGATGATCCCAAAGGTCTTTTTCCAGTCTATTTGATCCTGTCATTCTGTGATGACTGGGACGCTGGGGGAAGCAAAGGTCCATTGTCACACTGCGTGGGCCTTGAGGAACTAAGAGGACCATGGTGACAATCAAGTGTTGCCCCCACAGAACCAGGGTGCATTGTTGGGGTGCTCTGTTGTTAAAATGATGAAAACTGATCAGGCCAATATCTTCTCAATCAATTTATTAATTAATATGGTAAGTATGATTCAATACAGTGCTGGGTACAGTAGTTTTCCAACTGCACACCGATAGTTGAGCCTTTACAGGTATTTATAGGGCACTCATCAGCAGTCTCAGCAGTTTCTATTCCAAATTTTTATGTTACAATTCTATACACAACTGTGATTTAAAATTTTCCCCAAGGATGTATCCTAAAGGTGTATTCCAGGTGCTGGTGGCGCAGTTTCTGAAAGAAGGAAGGAGTATCCCAGCTGGTGAAGTCCAGCTCTCTACAGATGGGTCCAGCTTTTTAATTGATTTGACTGTAATCTTTTAACAGTGATGTCCAGCTTCCTTGGGGGGAAACTATTAGTCCTTGAGTTGATGTTTCATCTTCTCCCACTCAAATCTGCTTTTCACTGTTTCCAGGCCTAACCCAACCTTGACAACACATGTTTACTTTTTATATATTCCAGAGTTATATCCAAACAAGGGTTTACTGCAAGCAATATTCTAAAATGAACCAAAAGGTTATTTTTGCAAAACCCTTTTGGGGTTCTACAAGCAAAGAAAGTTGGGTCAAAAAGCTCCATCTTCTCCTTTTAATTCAAAGGTTGCTGTAATGGTAGCAATATGTTTGTTCATTAATTAAATTGATAGATGAATGGTTTTTTTTTAAAAGTGCTTTGTAAATAAATAGTTAAAACTGTTCATAATGAAACAATAGAATTGCTTAGCTAATCAAAAAATGCAAACAGCCTTTTGGAAACATATGGTTATAGATTTATGCCTTAATAGGAAAAGAAGAAATAAACAACAGCGAAGCCCCCTCAAGACCACCAGAACAGGGATACTCATCCCTTTCAGCAGCAGGGAAAAGAAAGGGCCAGAATTTCAATGGAGTTCGAACCACAGTTGATTTAATGAAACTTGGCTAGGCCAGAAAAGGAGTTTGTCATAGACTTGGTTTATAATTGAATAAATTCTAATTAGAAAAAGAAATTTACATGGTAAGATTCTTCTTTATAAAACTCCTAAATCAATTTAAGACTTACAAACATTCATGATGAACAAAAGGTTCAAATGCCTTCTTCCATACTTTTCTTTCCTCAGTAATTATTAGAATTCGTCTTTATAACTGTCCCATGATTGGTTTCAAAATATCCAATTAAACACGCTGCCTTGTTGTAACCTGACACGAAACACAGCTTTGTATTTCAAATGTGGGTTAAGCTCTGGGGCACAGGGATAGCTCCTGTGAGAAGTTGCTGGAAGCTTCCATTGTGCCTGGCACAGCCAATTCCTGGTGGCTTCAAAGATGGATCTGCTGCTGGCAAAGGCTGGGCCAGTTACAAATGGTGGTAACACCTCTGTGATAACACACTAAAAAGAAATCAAAATAGAGATTGTGGCAAAAGTTTAACTCCAGTCAGAGCAGAGCAGAGGGAGAACATGTGAGAAGAACAATCACAAGACATCAAGGTCAGTGCAGAAGGAGGGGACACGAAACCAGGCACTTGTATTTCAGGCAGGTTCAAAGAGAGCCTGGATGCCCCTGCTCCCAGGCTGGAGCAGTCTGTCCTTGGAGGAATTGTCCTCTGGAAGAGTGACCCATGCTGCAGCAGTTTGGGAAATTTACATTGTCCCTGGGATGGACTCACACTGCAGCAGTTTCAGTATATTAATGGCCCTGAAATGGACTCACATTGAGAATTTGCAGAACTGTTTCCTGGCTCAGGGTTTCAGGATGAACAGGGGAAAGAACCTGCTGCTGAGCAGGGGAAAAAAGGGGGAAAGGAGGACCATAAGGCCCCATTCCCCTTTCACCCTGCAGCAGGGAGAGAAAATCTCTGCCCCATGGGACTTTCATTTTTGCCTGTCATGTGACAAATGTTTTCTTCTGACTTTTGTTTGGAGGACAGATGATGAGTGATCTCACCCAGTCCTTATCCCAAACCCATGAACCCTTTTATTAAATTTTTTGTTGTCTGGAGCAACAGGGGAAATGGAGCAATCACCCCCGGGGATGCCTGGCATTTGCCTGGTTCAACCCGGGACACCTTGGTACCACAGGGTCACACTGGACCCTTGGTTCTATGGGGTCTGAACAGTTCCATGAGGCCTTTGCAGTGATGAACGAATTCAACAAGGCCTTGGGAGCTTCCCACAATTTCCATGAGGCCCTGCAGTGTTAAAGGGGAAGTGAGGATCCATAAAGCCCACAGTATCACAATGGACTTTTTGGTTTACAGCTTTACAATGGCCCCCTTCATTCCATGTGTCCTGCACTGTTCAATGAATCCTTAGTTCCATGGGGTCCTGTAGGGTTCCAATGGTGCCCTTGGTTTCAAAATCCAGCTGCCATGAATTAAATTCTTTTGGCCAGGCCCCCAGGGGTGTGACAATGTCCCCTGGATAGGGTCCAGTGATTTGCCCCTGTCCATGAAAGCATTTATGTCACAATGGTGTTTGGTTCCACAGGGTCCTGCACTGTTGGTTCATTAATCATGGTTCAATGAAACAATGTCACCATGGCCCCTGGATCCACAGAGCCCCCACTGTTTCACCATTTTTTTTGCCATAAGGCTCGCCATGGTATCAAAATGGACCTTTGGATCCATGGGGAATGGTTCACGGTTTCATGAGTACAATGGTCACAGCTCCTTGGTTCCCTTGAAGTTTTGCGGTGTCACAATTGTTCCTTGGTTCCATGAGGTTTGGTAGAGTCACAATCTTCAGTTTTTGGTTCAATGACACTCCACAATGTCACCAGTGCCCATGGTTCCCATGAGCCCCATGGTGTCACCACGGGGTCTTTTGGAGGCCCCCAGTATCACCATGGTCTCCCTTGGGTTCCATCAGGCAACAAAACAAGATGGACAGTGGTTCCATGTTTTTCATCCTTAGATGAATGGTTTGGTTGAATACCTTCCTCAGTGTCACTCATGTCCCTTGATAAGAACAGCCCCACCTGAATCTGAATGCACTTTCATTCAAGGTCTTCAACCCCAGCCTTGACAGAGGTAGAAAATACAAACAGAGTTTCCACTGTATTTAGCATATTTCAAGAGTCCTCTACCTTTCTGGGTTGTCTTCAGTGTCAGCAGATGGGCCCTTGGACTCAGGATCATCCTCATTCAGGGTTCCTCTTGGCTCTCTCTGACTTTGCTGTGTCACTTTTATGGTTCCTGAGCAGCCATGGTGTGCAGCCCATCTTGAATCCCCAGTGGGACCATGGAGGGCAAAGATATTCAAATACAATACATAGATATTTTTACATGGACTGCCCTTCCATCTACTTACACAATACATATATTTTCAAGGGCTGTGATTCCACAGCAAATCAAAACAGGGACCATATTTTGAACAAAAGGCAAAATGCATTCAACCCCAGCCAACGCACTCATACAAAATGGGGGAGTAAATCAAAAACAGGGATAATCCCTATCAGGCAAAAATTCAAGTGAACTTAAGAAGGCGATTAAAACTATTGATGAAACTAAAAGAGATTGACACAACACAAGAAAAAGCAGGTTGCAAGGTAATTCTGGGATCAGGGAGACCAGAAAGCAAGAGCAGATGCACCAGTGCAGTCGCCACCAGAAGATCACGCTCACATGCTGTGGGCAGCCCCATCAGGCCGTGTCACCATCCCCTGGTACAAGGGGGGTCACGATGGTTCCTTTTACTGATCTCAGGGTGCAAAGACACACAGCAGGGGACTTTCAGTATTAATCCAAACAAATGCACCTTTTATTGAGTGCCCACAGCAGATGCAACAGAAGGATTAGAAAAGAGATAAAGGATAGAGAGACACAGAAAAGGAGGGGGGGAATAGCTGCCAACAGAGAGATGAAATCCTTGTGGTCCGTCCAATAGATCTGTCTGGTCACGTAGGGGTGAGTCTCAAAGTCTTTGGTTAACTCAGGGCTCTTTTATAATCTACCACCAGGAGGGGAGCAGGATGTCACATCGAGGGAACAGTAGAGAATAAATCCATTGGGAACAGGCACAGACAGCCCAGCTCTGAACAGCACTAACCAGTGCCAGCAGTGAGCAGGGCCCGTTGTTTCAGGACTGGTTCCTATGGGAAACATCCCGCTTCCTATGGCAGACATCCCGCTCCAGTCAGGCCAGCACCCCTGGGGTAGAATTTTAAGGGTCTCAGTCCTTGGGGAGGGCTTCAATCTCTGTCCTTGTCGGTGGTTGTGAGGCAGATGAGGGATCTTTGGACCATCTCTTGCAGACTGACATCCCAAAACATAAACATAAATATGCATTTCCCCTTAAAAATAAAATTTACTGAATTAATAAAATTATAATGATTTTTCTTATTTATAATAGTATTAGTCTATATTTGTATTAGCAAATTTTAATATATAATAAAAAATCCATGCCATTTTAGCAAGCAAAAAATTTATTGACCAATGTGGCTATTATTTCTCCTTCTTTATGCTAATTATTGCTATTTTAAATAATTTTGTCATTTTTTTATCATTTTCTCAGAAAGGTAAATGGGGCCATTTTGGGGTCCCGTGCAGACATTTCTGGGGCACATTTGAGGGCAGTTTTGTGTCTGGGAGGGAATTCAGAGAGAACTTGAGGGTCTGGAGGACACTTGGGGGAGCCGGGTGGGCACTTGCAGGGGCACTCAGGGATTCGAGGACAGTTCGGGGTCCGGGACAGCACCTGGGGTCCAGGGGGCCCTTGGAGGTCAGGGAGGGAATTTGGGGCCCTTCGGGGTCGGGCGGGCCTTGGAGGGCTCTGACAGGACTCTCTGGGCCGCGGGGTGATGGGAGTTGTAGGAGCGGGTCTAATACAGTTTAAACAGGAGCCGCGGAGAAGGCGGGAGTTCGAGGCGCAGCTGCAATGGCTCTCGATTGGGGAGGGGCATGACGGGAGATGAAGTCCCGGCTGGAACAGCGCTGGACGTGCGCCGCGGAGCATGATGGGAGCTATGGTCCCGGAAGTGGCTCCGAACAGTTTGTTTGGGGGTCCGGGAAGGCTCTTGGGGACACTTCTGCGTCCGAGCCGCGACTTCAGATCCTCGTGGTAACGTAAACGGTTCAGGAAGCACTTGGGGAGCTCGGGGAGCTCTACCCGGCCTCTTTAGCGCGCGGGGCACGGCAGGAGTTTTAGGCGCGGGACTGTTCTGAGGGGCGCTGGGGCCGCGGGGGAGGAGAGGAGATGAATTCCAAGAAGTTGCTCTACCGGGCATCTGTGGGGTTGGGAGCACTCAGGGCGTCCGGGAACGCTTTTGGATGGTCCCGAATGGGCGCTGAGGGGGCACTGAGGGATCCTGGAGGGTCTGGGGGACACTTAAGGAACAGATGGGGGGCGGATGCCGGGGTTCTGTGGAGCGCGGGGCATGACGGGCGTTGTAGTACCGGCTCCAATGGGGCTCAATCGGGCCGCGGGGCATGACGGGAGTGGTAGGCAAAAAGAACAGATGTCGCCCAGCCTAGGACCGCCTTCGAGGCCCTGATCTCTGGCGCTTATTAGCTGCGATCGGTGATGGGCGGGAGCCTCGGCAAATGGGATGGAGGTGAGGGAGGCAGCTTTTCAACTTCTCCATTCCCTCCCACTACAGCCCAGTTCATCCCTAATACATCCCAACAACCCCAGTACAGACCAGTTCATCACAAGTAGAACCCAGGACAGCCCAGTGACCCCCAGTCCCTCCCAGTACAGCCCAGTCCCTCACAATACATCTGAGAGTTCCATTCCCAGTCCCTTCCAGTTTCCCCAGTGTCATCCACAGGATGCCCAGTGTCCCCAGTGTCCCCAGTTTGTCCCAGTATCCCCCAGTATCTGTCCCCAGTATGTCCTGCTATGTCCCAGTCTGTCTTTGCACCCCCAGTCCATCCCAGTCCACCCATATTCCCCTCATCCACGTGTTCCCAGTTTGTCCCAGTGTCCCCAGTGTCACTGTCAGTATCCCAGTGTCTCCCAGTCCCATCCCAGTGTTCCCCAGTATGTCCCAGTCCCCCCCAGTGTTTCCAAGGACAGTTTAATTTTTCTTGGTGGCCATTGCAGCCAAACCCAGCAGTGGGGTCAGTTCAGGGCCCATGGCCACAGCCCCTTGCAGGGGCCCAGTACAGCTTGGGCTGATGATCCACCCTCACAGCTGGCCCAGGGCAGCTCTGCAGTGGCTTTGGTGGCACCTGGGGCTGGCACACACCTGAGCAGTGTGTCTGTTTGCAGTGGGGAAACTCAGGAGTTTGAGATTGATGCAAAAAGTACAAAAAGGGAAAACCCCTCTGAGGCTGGGTGCAGCCAGCTCTGCAAGCACAGCAGGGCCCAGGGAGTGAGGACAGACAGGATGGGGCTGGGCAATGTGGAGCAAGGTTGTCCACGCTGGGTCAGAGCTCCAGGCACAGCTTCTGTGAGCAGGCCAGAGCTGCTGAGGAGAGACCCTGGGTCAATATCAATCACAGAATGCTGCAATTGTATCTGCTTCAAAGAGAAATTTAATAAAAGATACCCTTTAAAATAGGAATGTATATTTTATTACAAGTTCTTTTTTGAAATCTTTCTCCATAACTGGATAGGAAAACTTTAATGACCCTCTCAGGGCTTTGCTGTTGTTTACATCAGACTTGGTCCCTGAGAGTGTCTTCAAAAATTTCTCAAAAACTCAAAATTAAATTTGGACTCCAAAGCATGAGAAGGAAAAGGGGTTTTAATGGGAGGCCCAGAGTGGGCAGCAGCACTGGAAAGTGTCCCCAGGGTTCCAGCTAGAGCAGAACACTGCAGGCAGTAATGACAGGTGGACACAAGCACGGCAAAGGCTTTCTCTGGGCAGAGCAACCTGGATGTGTTTGAGGAAGCAAAGGGCCAAGGCCTGGGGCCCAGCCCCTGGGCAAGGCAGATCCTGTCCAGCCTGCAGGGACAGAGGCTCAGGGCTCCACCGTGGGATGGGCACTGGGATGGGGATGTGCAATGCCAGGGGCAGGAGGGATGGGGTGGCTCCTGCCCGGCTGCTGAGCAGGGACAAGGAGGCAATGAGGCCCCCAGGCCTGCAAGGGACACTTGTCCCTTGCAGGCCTCAGGCCCATGGCCAGCAGCCATGGCCAAAGTGCTGCCCAAGTTGGCTCTGTCAGGGTCTCTGCAGCTGCACTGCCCATCCCTGTGCCCTGTGCAGCCCAGGCTGTGCCACGGTGTCCCTGCCCTGCCTCTGTCCCTGCAGGCTGGCCCCTGGCCTTGCTGACAGCTCTGCCTCCTGCCTGCCTCTGCCTTCCTGAAACACATCCAGGTTTGCCCTGCCAGAGACTCCTTCTGCGGGACGTGCTCCCCACCACTGCCCTGCCCTCCAGTGTTCCTTTTCTGACTGGCCCACTGGGGCCTCCCAGTTGTGTCCCCTTGGGACCCATTAATTTCCTTCTCATGCTTTGTGTAGGCAAATTTGTTTGAGTTCTGAGAAGTTTTTTGAAGACACTCTCAGGGACTGAGTCTGATGTAAACAACAGCAAAGCCCTGAGAGGGTCATTAAAGTTTTCCTATCCAGTTATGGAGAAAGATTTCAAAGAACAGTAATAAAATATACATTCCTATTTTAAAGGGTGTCTTTTTATTAAATTTCTCTTTAAGCAGACACAATTGCAGCATTCTGTGATTGATATTGACCCAGGGTCTCTCCTCAGCAGCTCTGGCCTGCTCACAGAAGCTGTGCCTTGAGCTCTGACCCAGCATGGACAACCTTGTTCCACATTGCCCAGCCCCATCCTGTCTGTCCTCACTCCCTGGGCCCTGCTGTGCTTGCAGAGCTGGCTGCACCCAGCCTGAGAGGGGTTTTCCCTTTTTGTACTTTTTGCAGCAATCTCAAACTCCTGAGTTTCCCCACTGCAAACAGACACACTGCTCAGGTGTGTGCCAGCCCCAGGTGCCACCAAAGCCACTGCAGAGCTGCCCTGGGCCAGCTGTGAGGGTGGATCATCAGCCCAAGCTGCACCTGGGGCCCCTGCACTGGGGCTTTGGGCCATGGGCCCTGCACTGACCCCACTGGGACTGGGACATACTGGGGAACACTGGGAAACATCCACTGAGAGACACTGGAAATACTGGGTCCACGGGAATGCTGGGGAGACTGGGTGGACTGGGATGGGACTGTGGGGGTGCACTGGAGACAGACTGGGACATAGCAGGACATACAAAGTGATACTGGGGACACTGGGACAAACTGGGGACACTGGGGCCATTCTGGGAAGACTGGGGACACTGGGGCATCCTGTGGATGACACTGGGGAACTGGAAGGGACTGGGAATGGACTCAGGTGTATTGGGAGGATTGGGCTTGCTGGGAGGGACTGGGGGCACTGGGGTTGTACTGGGTTGTCCTGGGGGAACTGGTCTGTACTGGGATTGTACTGGGCTGTTTTTGAGGATGAACTGGGCTGTAGTGGGAGGGAGGGACTGAGGAGGCTGTTCCTCCTTCCCACATCCCATTTGCCGAGGCTCCCGCCTATCATCGGCTCAAAGCTATTCAATCAGGGCGGGGGGGGGCGGGCCTGGGCGACATATTTTCTTTTGCTTAGGTGTCATGCCGACATGGTGAGCCCCATTGGGCCGGGACTACAACGCCCGTCATGCCCGCGCTCCACAGAACCCCGGGATCCGCCCCCCCTCTGTCCCTTAAGTGTCCCCAGACCCTCCAGGATCCCTCAGTGCCCCCTCAGCGCCCATTGGGACCCTCCAAAGCGTTAAAGGGACCCCTGAGTGCTGCCAACCCCACAGATGCCCAGTACAGCCACTGCTGGGAATTCATCTCCTCTCATCCCCCGCGGCCCCAGCGCCCCTCAGAACAGTCCCGCGCCTAAAACTCCTGCCGTGGCCCGCGCCCTAAAGAGCCCGGTTAGAGTTCCCCTAGCTCCCCGCAAGTGCTCCCGAACCGTTTACGTTACCACGAAGATCTCAAGTCGCGGCTCGGACGCAGAAATGTCCGCCAAGAGCCTTCCCGGACCCCCAAACAAAGCGTTCGAGCCATTTGCGGGACTACAGCTCCCACCATGCTCTAGGGCGCACGTCTAATGGCGCTGTTCCAGCCGGGACTTCATCTCCCGTCATGCCCCGCGCCCCACCGAGAGCCATTGCAGCTGTGCCTAGAACTCCCGTGATGCTTCGCGGCTCCGTTAAGCTGTATTAGACCCGCGCCTCCAACTCCCATCACCCCCCGCGGCCCAGAGAGTCCCGTCAGAGCGCCTCAATTGCCCGCCCGGACCCCGAAGTGCCCCAGATTCCCCTCCCTGACCTCCAAGGGCCCCCCTGGACCCCCAAGTGCTGCCCCGAACCCTGAACTGTCCCTCGGAATCCCTGAGTGCCCCTGCAAGTGCCCACCCGGCTCCCCCAAGTGTCCTCCAGACCCTCAAGTTCTCTCTGAATTCCCTCCCCACACCCATGACTGCCCCAAATGTGCCCCAGAAATGTCTCCACGGAACCCCAAAGTGGCCCCCCTTGACCCTGTCTGTGAAAATGATAAAAAAGGTGACAAAATTATTTAAAATAGCACTAATTAGCATTGAGAAGGAGAAATCAATAGCCACACTGGTCAATGAATTAATGAAAGGAATTGTCTTACTTAGAACCAATGTCCAAGAAATTTTTTGCTTGCTAGAAAGGCATGGGATTTTTAATATAAATACTAAAATTTCATTATACAAATATAGAATAATACTCTAATAAATAACAAAAATAATGATAATTTCATTAATTCAGTAAATTTTATTTTTAAGGGGAAATGCATAATTATGTTTATGTTTTGGGATGTCAGTCTGTAAGAGTCAGTCCAAAGATCCCTCATCTGCCTCACAACTGCCGTCAAGGATGGAGATTGAAGCCCTCTCCATGTCTGAGACTGAGACCCTTCAAATTCTAACCCAGGGGTGCTGGCCTGACTGGAGCGGGATGTCTGCCATAGGAAGCGGGATATTTCCCATAGGATCCAGTCCTGAAACAACGGGCCCTGCTCACTGCTGGCACTGGTTTGTGCTGTTAACAGCTGGACTGTCTGTACCTGTTCCCAATGGATTTATTCTCCACTGTGCCCTCGATGTGCCGTCCTGCTCCCCTCCCAGCGGTAGATCATAAAAGACCCCTGAGTTAACCAAAGACTTTGAGACTCTCTCCAACATGCCAAGACAGATCTATTGGCCGGACCACGAGGATTTCATCACCCTGTTGGCAGCTATTCCCTCCCTCCTTTTCTGTGTCTCTCTATCCTTTAACTCCTTTCTAATCGTTCTGTTGCATCTGCTGTGGGCACTCAATAAAAGGTGCATTTGTTTGGATTAATACTGAAAGTCCCCTGCTGTGTGTCTTTGCACCCTGAGATCAGTGAAAGGAACCATCGTGACCCCCTCTTGTACCAGGGGATGGGGACACACCCTGGTGGGGTTGCTGCCCACAGCATATGAGCGTGATCTTCTTGGTGGCGACTGCACTGGTTCATCTGCTCTTGCTTTCTGGTCTCCCTGTCCCAGAATTACCTTTGCCACCTGCCTTTCTTACACTGTGGTTCTCTGTCGTTCCTTCAATAGTCAGCCCTTCTTAAGTTCACTCTTGGAATAGGGGATTATCACCTCCCCATCGTATCGAGTGCATTTGGGTGCACTTGAATGCATTTTGCCTGCATTCAAAATATGGTCCCTGTTTTTGATTTACTGGGGAATCTCTGTTTGTATTTTCTACCTCTGTCGAGGCTGGGATTGAAGGTACTTGAGATGATATTTCACGTTCAGATTCAGGTGGTTTTTGTTTCTTATCAGTGACACAGCCTCACAACCATGAGTGCTGCAGCCTTTCATCTAAGGCACAAAATGGCTCCTCCTCTCTCTTGTTACAAGGCCTGATGGTAGAGGACCATGGTGATACTGGGGATTCAAGGCGGGTCCGTGGCTGACACCATGGAAACTCATGGAACCATGGGCAGCAGGACAGCAGTGGGGAGGAACCAGCAGCAACTGTGGTCTACCAAGCTGCCCATGGAACCCCAACCCCATGATCCAGAGGACCAGGCGCTTCAGGGAACCAAGAGTCTCTTGTGACACAGGAGGGAGGATGAGGATCATGGAGACCATAGGGGAAACTTCAAAGGCCTGATGGAACCAAAAACCATTGGCCCAGAAGTGATGCCTTGGAACCAAAGGACCACAGGACACGGAGTGGGGCAAGGTGGAGGCCATCTTGGGGCCTCAGTGAAAAATCCAGGAAGTCATTGAACCAGCTGAAAGGAAGATACTGCAGGGCCTGGTGAATCATGGACACCACCAGACACTGCACATCATGGCCCAAGGGGCACATTGTCATGGGAAATGGGCCTCCTTGGGGATGGTCAAAAGGCCCCAGTTGTGAGTCCATGGAAAATTATGGTGGCTGTGGCACCATGAAACCAACCAGACCATTGACATCTGCAAGGACCCCATGGAACTGGGTTCATGGAACAGTGGGACACATGGAACTAAGGTTCCATTGTGAATTTTTAGGACTACAAAGAGCTGGCAGATGACACAGGGCCCCATGGATCCAATGGTCCACGAGGCATATTGTGGCCCTCATGGAATCCTGGAGACCACTGTGAAACTTTGAGGATTTGTTGAATTCTTCATCTGCAGAGGTTCATTCATGGAACCCAATGTGGTCCATAGAACCAAGGCTGTGATTGTCACCCAGTGGTACCAGGTGTCGTGGGTTGACCCAGGCCAAATGGAGGCATCCATGTGGGCTGTCTTCAACCCCTGCAGCTGGACAAAGAAAATTTAAAAAGGGTTCATGGGGTGAGATAAGGACTGGGCAAGATCGCTCATCAAAGACTGTCCTGGGAAAATCCTTTAGCTTAGCAGAACACATTCTAACAAAGTCAAGGCAGGAATAAAACTTTAATAAAATAAAAAAACCTCCCAAAAAACCAGAGTGCTGGATACCTCCTACCCCAACAGTACAGGAAGGGTGTTCTCATGGGGCCATGGTCATTCAACATGACCTGGCTTGCAGAATGTTGTCAACAATGTGCCCTGCTGCACCCTGGGTCCCATCACCCCACTTGAACCCCAAGACTCAAACATTTGAGTCCATCCAATAGGGACAACAGTGTTTTTTTTAATTGAGATGGTTTTGAGTTGAATAGTTTCTCTTTTGGGTGTTGAGTTATAACAGGCTGATCCATTTGGGATATGGGAATTAAAGATTTTATCTAGGGTGACATGGGTCCCAGTGCCAAACTAAGACAAACTGTTTATTATGTTGTTTTTTTGACAGTTCTGCAGTTGAATTGTTTCTTGTTTGTTCTGTTAAGTTTAATTTCTGACTGGAGTTAAGTAGTGAGCCTGCAATCATGCTATTTGGAAGATTGTATTCTTGGTGATCTTGTTTGACAGCTCCTGGATGATATACGGGATACAGCCCTGCAGCAGGTCCATCTTTGGGCACCAGGAATTGGGAATTGAAAGCCTTATTTGACTTGGGCTTATCATCTGTGACATCATGCTGGCTTTGTCATCCTGTCTGTCACATGGCAGCTGGTCTGAAACCCAACTATTCTGAAGAAAACGAGTACTTGGATGAACAAGGATAAGGCTGATTCAAACCAACCATGGGGATCCTCAGGCAATGTCTATTAAGCCCAAAATGCAGAGCATGGAAGGCCTTTGAAGAGAGCTGGATGGTAATAAGACTTTGTAAGTGAATCAGTTGATTTAGGAGCATTTGAATTGAAGCTCCTATAAAGGAGTTTTTGAGAATAAACTTGAGGCTGTTTGCCACAAGGAGTTTTGCAAGTTGTGTCGTTTGTATGTTTAATTGATGAATGACCCTTGTATAACACTGTCTGCAAAACTATGCAGAGGATGGCAAAGAACACTCTGCCCTTTTTAAACATGAGAACTCAAGGGGGAATTGTCAGTTTCAATGGGGGAAGCCTGACATGACTGGTACAGATAATAGGCTTGCAAACAAACCTTATCTTGACCAGCCTAGCTGGGTTACCAGATAGAAGTAAATGGTCCCCAGGATAAGACAATCACCACCTTGGATTTAACTCAAACAGGGGACATCCAAAAAATTCATTCAAGCCTGAATGCAGACAGCTAAAATCTGTAGTGAGGCCAGTGAGCTGGTGGTACCCCTGTAAAGACCTTGAGGCTCAGTCAGATGTGTAAGCAGTTGGAATTTTGAAACCCTATAAAAGAATTTATTGAGAATTTATTTTATTATTCATAAATTTAGCAAATTGGCATTAATTAACAAGAATTGAGTTGAAGTACAGTTACTGTCAAGCTTCCCCTCTTGGTTTGACTCAACCATACACCCTGGCCTCCCCTTTGCTTCTAGCTCCACATTGTTTATATCTAAATACATGGGAAAGTGGAATGGCTTTTGTTCACTGAAGAGGATTAGAATAGGATTCAGGAATGTGTTTATCTAACAAAATACTGGAATTAACTGAAGAAACTATATAACTGCACAGTAATAGTCAGACAGAGCTACAAATATATGAAAAACATATAAAAAGCAAAAATCTTTTGGCATCAATGGTAAACTTGGATAATGAAAAAAAAATTACTAGTGATGGTATAATTTGCTACCCTCTATTAAATATATATCTGAAGTTATCCCTGGTGAATATCAAAAGTGGGTTTGAGTCTTCCAGCCAGGTTAAAAGTATAAAATTGTCGTAATTGAGTAAGAAATGACACATCCCTCACCAGAGGGTTGGTTTGCATTGAAGGGTATGTCTTTACTTCAGATCCTGTTTTATACATTGTTCCTGGACACCAGACCTGGCTGGTTAATTAATCCCCAGTCCACCTCTGGGCTAATTTATAAGACACCTTTCTAATAAACAATCTTTGAGAAAAACAAGAAAACAGAGAGTCAGAAAACACCATCTGCAGGTTGTTTATGATAATAAACTATCGTTGTTTGTCTTCAACACCCTGAAGTCTCACACATCCACATTCTGGGAAAACTTATCTAATTTTCTCACCTCTCTAACCAGCCGGTGACATCTACAGGTCCTGATTTTGTTTAAATCCTCTGCAGGGTCCTTTACAGAAAGGAAAACAAACAGAACTGCAGAGGTTCCTGTAGGCTGACAGGCCTAGTTATCAATCAGAACCTCAACTTACAGCCCTTTTAAAATGGTCAGAGAGATTGGATCTTGGGATTCCCTCTTACAAGCCAGGACTATTAATCCTAAAATCAGGGAGCTTATTCTAATACAATATCAATACTAAGTCTAATAATATCCCAACAACTTATCATTAATTTGTTGAAAGAACTGACAGTCTTAGCCTGATTCAACAGTCCTTTTCAGAAACAAAGAAAGGATGGAATGTTCACTGTCCTGTGGAGGGGCCTGTCCTGATTGATGGTTGGCATCTTGATCATCAGCGGAGATTGCCTGTTGGCCTTTTCTGTCTTTGGTTCTGCAAATCATCCAAGAACGATCACAGGTGCCCATCATACTCCATTATCTGTACAAACTTTTTTTTGTTTACCACACAGCCCCAGGTGTCGTTCAACAGGGACAGTGGTTTGTCAGTTAGTCCCAAGTGAACAAAACCTTAAAGCTTGATGACACCCATCATTTTCCCCTGAGGCATCATTCAAAGGTCTTAATAGAATTGCATCGAGAATTGCACCTCCTGATGCTGAATAGTTCTGTCAAGAATGGGAACTCAGATATTTCAAAGGAGGGTGCTGCTTGAACCTTCTCCGGGGACACCTGCAGCCCATAAGAATGCAGAGCAGCTTAAAAAAGCTGAGTCCTGATTCGGTGCTCCCAAACTCATCCTGGGATGCTGCCACCAGGATGCTGTCCATTTAATGATAATAAATGTTGAGGAAACTCCTTCTTGGACTCCAGACAAGGCCTGAGCCACATACCACTGACAGATAGTCAGGCTATTGTGAGCCCAAAACCTGTGGCAAAAACCTTCCATTTGAGACAGAGCAGAAATTCTCCAGAGCAGAAATCCACCAAATTTAGGTGAAATGTAAATCTTTGAATTAAGTCTGTAGTTTGAAGCCTGCAGTCTTTATTCTGACTGGATGCAAGGCCTAGGCTCAGGGATTCAATGAAGGACAGAGAACAAGGGGTGGGGGGGAGACAGAGGGTGATAGAGACAGAGAGACTCACTGATTGCAGGACAGCCTGACATATGGAATTCTTTTCTGATAAAGAAGAACTAACGGCAAATGTCACTTAAAATTCTGTAAAAAATGAATATGTATGAACCTATTGTGAAACTGTATGCATATGTATTTGAGCCTGGATGAGCTGGGACCTGAAGTTCCCAGAGGTCCACATGCCTTTTAAGGATGGGAATTGTGCATGCATCCGGCGCTGTAATAGTAAACACACCGGCTTGTCAACTTTCACAAAGTTGTGGAGTTTTGACTATCTGAGGTCAAAACACATTGATATCTCTGCACAGGTTCAGCATTGTTGACTGAAGGCACTGTGAAGGCAAACTTTGTCATCAGGAGCCAAAGGAACAGTGTAATAATAGTGGGGACTCTCTGGGTACGCCCGACTATTATCATATGAATGCCCAGCTAGCTCAGTACATCGAGTCTTTGGCAGAGACCCAATAGCTGAGTTAAGTGAGGGGCCAAAAGCCGCCAAGCTCCTTCCTAGCAAGCCAGTGATATTCAGCTTAAGTGATTTCAGCTCTTTCGTGAGTTCAGCTCAGGCTGCTGGGAGGAATCGCCGGGGCAGACGGGGCAAGCAGAGACGGAGAGAGGGGAAGAGAAAACGCCAATTTCCGCAGTGAAGGTTTATTCGGGAGGTCCCATGAAGGGACAGCGATTCTTCTTCTCCAAAGGAAGGGGTACAGAGGGCTCTTTTATAGCCTTGGCATGGATCCAAAACCAGCCAATGGCCGCAGGTTTAAGCATATTCCTTAACTGACCAATAGCTAAAAGGGTTACAATAGTATTGTCTTAACTGATTAAAGGACAGGTTCTCAACACGGTCGGGGAGAGAGGAACAGGACAACGCCCCTCAGAAATGACTCAGCATTCAATTCTCCAAGGAGCTTTTCCTGTATCCTTGGGGTTCACTACAACTCCCCTTTCTGTTTTTTTACTAAAAAGGCATTCCCTATAGTTCTTTTAAAACAGTGGAAAAGGCACGAAAACATAGCTAACACAATCACAACTACAAGGAGAATCAGCAAAATTCCTTAACCAAAGAAGCAGCCCATCCTGTTAATCCCCAATGCCCAAAAGTTCATTAACCCAGTCTGGAATAGTTTCTACTTTCAAGTCCTTCACGAGATCTTTCAGTTTCTGGATGTTCGCCTGGATGGATTCCGATCGTGAAGAGAGGTTGAAGCAGCACATTCCTCGAAATCCTCACAGCCGTGTCCGTGGGCAAGCAGCAGGAAGTCGATTGCTGCTCGATTCTGGAGTGAAGCTTGTCTTGTAGTTTCTTCATCCTTTAAGAGATCACTCAGGGCTGCAGAGGTAGCATTGGCTTGTTTACTGAGCCAACACCCAAGGTGACTGATTTCACCGAGGGCTTTAGCTGCAGCTACCCATGGTAAAAACAAGGAGGCCGCAATCTTTTTCGGTTTGTTCCAATCATACAATTTGGGGTCACAATTTTCATCAAATTCAGTGTAGGACCTTTTTTGGCGTTTTGATTCGCTTTCCTTTTTCCAATTATGTAACAGGGTGATATTTGGAGTAAGGGTGGAAAGTTTACCAAGGGTACAGGGACCTCCCTGGAGTCGGGAAGGGATCCCTGCCCAAACCCTGTCACCACAGATGAGAAACGTTCCCTTGGGTAGTACCTTGGGATGGAGCGAGGACACAGAGATCACACGAGCTGTGTAATTGCACCAATCATGAGGGTTATAGGCCTTGTTAATTGGTGATACATCTTTTCGATATGTGTTTTTGTTCTGGTCAATTCCTGGCCAATTACTATTTTTGGACGTCTAAAGTAAAATTTGACGTAATATGTGGCCATGGAGGACCCCAATAGATCCAATTCTTGGGGCTCCTGATTATCATCTGGCAAAATTTTTGTCCACTCGTCCCAGGTATCAACCACATTGGGTCTCTTACCTGTGGTGCGAAGAACCTCTGAGTTATAAAAAGGCCAATCATCTGCAACAAAGGGAATTCCTACTAAACATGTGGAAAGTGGGTTATCAATGCTTCCCATGGACAAGCACAGGTTGTCCTGTTTTAGCGTTTTGCTAAGGTTACCCAGACATTATGACTGGGCTGAGGGCTGATCCAGCCGGAGACATGCGGTGCAGTGAAGAGCATCCAGGCTGCAGTGAGGACAGCACCAACGGAGATATTTTTCATCTTTGGGCAGGAATAGGGCTTCTGATAGGGAATATAAACAAAATTGTTAGCTTTATGATGAGAGGGTTTTGCCTAGATCTTTTCCTGTTCCTGTCCTCCCCGCTTTTTCTTTTAATTTCTAAGTTATGCTAAGAGGGAGAGAGTGGGTAGAAAGCAAGAGGGATTTTTAAAAGTTAGAGAAAAGGAACAATAGGGTATTTAAAATGCAAAAAAACAGAGTAACAACACATAATTCAAAAAACACTTTCATGTTAAGGCTATCTATGGTTTGATGCAGCAGGACATTATGTTGTCCTCAGTGTTGTCTGCTGTCTTGTGATAGGGCGGTCTGTTCTGGTGTTAGGGGAAGTTCGGCGACGTCTTCTTCTCCAGGCCGAGCTGGTTTGGTTCTGAGGTGGTCTTGTGTTTGCCTCAGGAGAGTTCTTGTCTTCATCTGCAGGAGCGGTATTCGAAGATTCTAAGTATGGTTTTACATTTTTTCCTGGGTACCACCTTGGACCGGATGGCAGTAGCACACACGCATGTCCTCTACCCCAAGTAATCAGCTGATAAGGCCCAGAAAATTGATGTGATTCAGGATCTTTCACGAGTACTGGTGGTTTTTCAGTAAGCTTTGCTTGGGTGGAATTTGCAAAGTGGCGAAGTATTGGTGGATCAGGCTCTGAAACTGAACAGTTCAAAAATTGATGACATAGAGAGCCTTACAAAGTCTTTCCACTGGAGATGTGATTTTCGTGTCTCTGTTCTGTTGATTGAGGACTCTTTTGAGGGTTTGATGTGTCTTTTCCACGATGGATTGTCCTGTGGGGTTTACAGGTATGCCAGTCTTGTGTGCTATGCCCCATGCATTGAAGAAGTCCTTTAACTTACGAGAAGTGTAGGCTGGTCCGTTATCTGTTTTGATTTCCTTTGGTACTCTCAGGGTGGCAAAAGCGAGTAGAAAGTGTTTTATTGTATGCAGTGCATTTTCTCCTGCGTGTGATGATGCAAACACAGCTCCTGAGAATGTGTCAACCGATACATGCACGTATTTTGATCTTCCAAACGGTGCAAAGTGAGTAACATCTGTCTGCCACAGCTGGCAGCTGTTCAGACCTCTGGGATTGACTCCCATTCCCATAGATGGTATCTGATAGGACTGACAGTTTGGACATGTAGCCACAATAGCCTTTGCCTGATCCTTTGAGAGTTTGAACATTCTCCTAAGGGCAGGCACATTTTGATGAAAACGATGAGACAGCTTTGCCTGGGCAAAGATGTCAGGAATATTAGCAGTTTCAACAACCATTGCTAAAGCATCTGCTCTCCTGTTGCCTTCTGCAATAATACCTTGAAGGTCCGTGTGGGACCTCACATGCATTATATGGTAAGGCTGCTTTCTGTGGGAGATTAGGCGTACCAATTTAGAGAGCAGTTGGTACAACTTTGGGTTAGAAACCTCTTTAAGAAGAGCATGTTCTGCTCTCATAGCTATACCAGCAACATAAGCAGAATCTGTGACCAGATTAAAAGGTTCATTTTAAATCTTTCAAAAGCTCTGACTACAGCTGCTAATTCTGCAATCTGTGGAGAGCCCTGTACAATTTGTATGTCAGAATCCCAATCTTGAGTTTGGGGTCTCTCCATGTAATCACTGACTTGTGGGAGGACCCTGAACCATCAGTAAAGAGGGTTAGAGCTTTAAGAGGTTTAACGCTTTGGATTCGTTTTGGAATCAAATGAAAGGTTTCCTTAGAATTAAAAAGTTTGTGCTTTGGGATTTGAGCTGTGGTTCGACCAGTGTAGCTGTCTAAGGCAAATTGAAGGCTCTCATTAGTTTGGATCAGATCCTCAAAATCAGTAAGAGTTATTGGCAAGTATATGCATTCAAAGTCACAACCTGAAAGAGAGCGAAGGCGAGTCCTAGCCTTTTTATTAGGTGAGCTATGATCTCCTGGTAGGTGGTAAGTGTCTTTGTGGGCTGGTTACTTGTAAAAATCCATTCTAGTATCAGCAGAGGATCTCGAAGCTGAGAGTCCCATTGAAAAATCAGTCCATGGAATCGGGGTGCTTTTCCCAGAATGATGAACTGGAAAGGCAGGCTGGGGTCGAAGCGATGAGTTTTGCGTGAAGACAGAGCTTCCTGGACTTTGACAATAGCACCTCTGGCTTCTTCTGTGAGAGTGCAAGGAGAGTCCAATTCCTTAGGTCCCCTAAGAAGGTTGAACAAGGGGCAAGGTCCTCTGTTGTAATTCCTAGCAGTGGACGTACCCAGTTGATGGATCCACACAGGCTGTGTAAGTCTCTCAAGGTTTTTGGATCATTAAGTATCGTGATCTGCTGGGGTACGATGGTCCTTTCCCGGATCTGGACTCCAAGGTAAATCCATGGCTTGATGTACTGGATTTTGTCCTCACGAATCTCCATCCCTGCCTTTTCTATGGTTTCAATAGTCTTTTTAACTGTGTTGTCCAAATGAGTTTTGTCTGAAGCACACACCAGGATATCATCCATATAATGGTAGATTATGGAATCTGGAAATAATTTCCGAATGGGAGACAAGATGTGAGCCACATACCACTGGCAGATACTCGGCGAGGTTTTAAGTCCCTGAGGAAGAACAGTCCAATGGTATCTTTTGAGCGGGGCCTCGTTGTTGAGCGAAGGAACGGAGAAGGCAAACCGAGGAGCATCATCTGGATGTAGAGGAATGCTGAAGAAACAGTCCTTAATGTCTATGACAACAAGTTCCCAGTCTCTAGGCAACATCGATGGGGAAGGCAAACCAGGCTGGAGAGAGCCCGTGTCCTCGATGACCTCGTTGATTCTGCGAAGGTCGTGGAGAAGCCTCCATCTGTTAGTCCCAGGTTTTGGTAGGACGAAGACAGGAGAATTCCAAGGACTATCGGACTCAACAATGTGACCTTTAGCTAATTGTTCTTCTACTAAAGCGTTTAGGGCGCGCAACTTAATTTTAGAAAGGGGCCACTGTTGGACATGTATAGGCTTGTCACTTTTCCAGATGAGTCGAGGTGTTTCAGGAAGCGCCCCTAACTCAGTGGCCCCACTGAAAAATCCCGAGTGGGAATGCTTAAAGTGGCTCCCCACTGGGATAAAACGTCTCTGCCCCAAAGGGTGATGGGGGCCCTTACCACAAATGGGCGGATGGTTGCCATCTGACCATCAGGACCTTGAACAAGGATGTTGTGCTTGCTCCTCATGGATACTGTATTTCCACCAATCCCGGAAATCATACCTGCAACAGGTTGTAGCTCCCAGCGCTTAGGCCAATCTGAGCGAGCGATGATGGTCACGTCAGCACCGGTGTCCAGCATCCCTGGCAGGTGGGTCAACTCTCCTTTGCAGGTGAGGCCGCACTCGATGAAAGGCTTGGATGTTCCCACGACTTGTACCCACATGGCTGTAGGGTTGAGAGGTATCTGTTCCTGTGATTCTTTGGAAGCAAGAAAGCTTGTGCTATTGGGGTACCCTTTGAAAGAAAGAATGGTAAGTCCATACAATATACCTGGATGAGGATTTCTTGACCTGGCATCACCGTAAGCACTTCTGGAACAACAAATATTTCCTTTGGGCAATTAAGAGAGTCCCCTGTAATTAAAATGTCTGAGGGATCACCTTTAGGTCCATATTTACCAGTGGGAATTCTGTGGACATTATCATTAGTAAACTCAATGGACAAAGCAGTTACCAGTTGTCGGCGGGTTCCCATCTGGGTTGTCCCGTGGGTTGAATCCTCTTCTTGTGGTCTGGAACGCCTTGGGCTGAAGCGTGGTAGGGTCTGAATGGCCTTTGGTTTGTTGTCATCGCCGGGGCCCCTGGACCGGCTCCGCAAGGCGTTCCCGGACGCTGCTGGAGGCGTTGCTGGATCTGGGGTCTCTGATGAGGGTAGCGGTGGTATCGGGGGGGTGACCTCTCAGGACAGTCCTTGATGTAATGTCCAAGTTGACCACAGTGATGGCACTTAGCTTGGTCTTTAGAAGTCATTACTGCATAAATCCCAGAAACTCCTTCAGCAATACCCTTAGTGACAGCTTGGGCCACTGTGTTTTCAGTGGACATGTGATGCGTACAGCATTCTAGCATTTGCTCTATAGTAGGGTTTGTATCCACGGGTAGGGACCTCAAAATAGCTTTGCACTTATCATTTGAATTACTCAAAGCAAGCTTACATAGGAGTTCCTTCCTAGCCTCTGCACTCTCAATCTGTTTCTCCAAAGCATCTTTAATTCTGTCTACAAATTTAATAAAACTTTCATCCAACCCTTGTTTAATAGTAGAAAAATGCATTGTTGGCAGTGACTCATCATGCATGAGAAGCAGAGAGGTTTTTGCTGCAGTTGCAACATCTTGTAAAGCATCTTTTGTTAAAGTTTCTAATTGATTAGCAGGTTGTTGTAATGCACCTTCACCTGCAAGCTGATCAACTGAAAAATTCGTCTTATTAGCATCAGCAGCATAGGAATCTGATAATATTTTCAAATGTTTTTTCCAATTCCTTTCCCATAGCATATATTCTGCTGGAGATAGGAGGCAATTTGCAATATTTTTACATCATGAGGAAGTAGAACATATGCAGAGAACATAGCTTCTAGAAAATTTCTAAAGATATGTGCACTTCTGCCATGGTCTTTAGCTATATTTCTTAATTGTATTAATTCCTTATTCGAAATTGCTGTCCACCTTTTAGCGGTGGCAGCTCCACCGTTTCGTCCTTGCAAGTACTCGACTGGAAATGCATTAATTTTCTGTGCAAGATCCCAATCACCAGTTTTAACAACTTCCATTTTAATGAAAGCCCATGGATCTGAATGAATCGTTTCAGAATCTGATTCACTGGAGGAAGCCTCTGAGGAGGACTGATTATTAATTTGGATTTGCGTTTTAATCGCTTAGAAACGTTTTTCAAGGGTTTCACAGGCTGGTCAGAGGGTGGCGCTATTGGCACCAGAGTAGAAGCACAGCAAGCACGGACGGTCGGGGTTTTCATAACTTGGGGGTTTCTGAAATTCCGTTCGGGGAGGGGGGGTGTTGAGGAGGCGCGGAAGGAGGACACAGGGGGCTGAACAGGGTGGGGGTGCAGGGATAGGGAGTCGGGGGCACGCGCTCCGCGTTGCCGGATTGAAATACCGCGGTTACAGGATTGATAAGTGTTTGGACGGGCGCTAGTAAAATTCTCGTGTCCCGGGAAGGCTGAGAACAAGGGGCGGGAGGGACAGAGCCGGTGGGAAAGGCGGAGGGCGGGCAGCAGGAGAGGTGGGGGTGGGTACCACCGCGGCAGGATGAGGGGGGGGAACAGAGGCGGGGGGAACCGCGGGAGAGGGGAGGGGGACGGGGGCGGGGCAGGTCTCGGGTTGAGGCGGCGCAGGGAGGGGCGAACACGAAACAGCGGCGGTGGGGGGAAAAGCGGAGGAGGACGGCGGAGACGCGGCCGGAGGGAGAGCGGGGAGGGGCGGGAGGGGGACGGTGGGGGGGGATGGGCTGAGGACGGGAAGCTGGCCGCCGGAACTTGGGATGGACCAGAAGCCAGGACAAAGGTAGGCAGGATGTGTGGCGAGATAGATAAGCAACTGGGGGTGGGGTCGAGCCCCCAGGACCCGCGGTAGAGGAGGAAAGAGTTATCTCAGAGCCTGGGGCAAAGTGGTGGCCGGGCTGTTTATCAGAGTCTTATCACTCGAGCCATTTGCATTCGAAAGGGCACTGCCAGAACTCGTTTGCAAGAGTTTTTTTCGAGTTAAAATTCTGAACACTTTTAGTTATAAAATGAAATAAAGGCAAGAAATTAGTTACAGAGAAGTCTTGTCTAGTTTGAGTGATATAAAGAGTGTTACCAATTTTGTCCCAAAAGGAATCGTCAGTAACAGTGTTCTTATTAGTTTCAGGAAAATGCGAGGAAATCCATAAAATAAATCGTTTTAAGATTGCTTTTGAAAGTTTACCAGAAGAAAAAGAAAAGTTGTTAGTAGATAGAATTTCTACAATGGTTAAATAAATCTCTCTCGATATCAGAAAGTTTTTGGGGTGAAAAGAGGCACCCATATTCCTTCCAACAAAAAAACAGAAAAAAAAAAGAAAAAAACTCAAAAACAATCAGAACCCCAAAAAGGCGCAATGGCTGTTAATTATACATACCAATCCTTTGGGGTGAATTCTGTGGAAGGCGTCTGCTGGTCAGATCTCCTCGAACAGTCTATGTTCAGATGGTAGAAGTGAGGGTCGAATCTGACGGCTGGGAAGAAGTCTCAATCTAAAACGAAAAGTCCATTTTCCCAGCGAACGGCGCTCGCGTGGCAATTGACTGAAGCCCCGGGGTTTCGATGCTCAAAGTAGGACTCTCAAGGGATCCGTGGGCGAACGTCGTAAGCGCCACTTGTAATAATAGTGGGGACCTCTCTAGGTACGCTCGACTATTATCATATGAATGCCCAGCTAGCTCAGTACATCGAGTCTCTGGCAGAGACCCAATAGCCGAGTTAAGTGAGGGGCCAAAAGCCGCCAAGCTCCTTCCTAGCAAGCCAGTGATATTCAGCTTAAGTGATTTCAGCTCTTTCGTGAGTTCAGCTCAGGCGGCTAGGAGGAATCGCCGGGGCAGTGGCGTAGCAGACGGAGAGGGGGGAAGAGAAAATGAATTTCCGCAGTGAAGGTTTATTCGGGAGGTCCGCGAAGGGACAGCGATTCTTCTTCTCCAAAGGAAGGGGGTACAGAGGGCTCTTTTTATAGCCTTGGCATGGATCCAAAACCAGCCAATGGCCGCAGGTTTAAGCATATTCCTTAACTGACCAATAGCTAAAAGGGTTACAATAGTATTGTCTTAACTGATTAAAGGACAAGTTCTCAACACGGTCGGGTGAGAGGAACAGGACAACGCCCGCTCAGAAATGACTCAGCATTCAATTCTCCAAAGAGCTTTTCCTGTATCCTTGGAGTTCACTACAGAACTGTGCAAAAACAATCCTTCAAATCAATGATCAAGGTCTCCCATCCAGCAGGGAGCGTGGTGGGTGAGGGCATACCAGACTGCAGTGCCCCCATGCTTTCCGTCACTGCATTAATTTTTTTGGAGGTCCTGTAACAGCCTCCGTTTCTCAGATTTTTTCTTTATCACAAAGACAGGAGTGTTCCAGGGACTAGTAGAAGGCTCAATGTGTCCTTGTTGCAGTTGCTCCTGAACCAGTTCACAAAGGGCAACCAATTTTTCTTTTGTCTGGGGCCACTGATGAACCCAAATGAGTTTTTCCACCAGCCACTGTAAAGGCAGTGTAGGATATGTTCTGCCCTTCACTGTAGTGGACTCAGTTAAAAATCCATCCCACTTCTGGCTGCCAATACATCACGCTCCCAAAGACTGATTGGAGCTGCAGTGACATAGGGCTGAGCTGCAGCTGTCTGCCCCTTTGTGTTACTGATCAGCGCAGACTGTTGGCTCACCAAGGTATGTGCCACATCCCCCAGCCCTTCAATGGCCAAACCTATGGGAGGCAAAAACCACACAGGAGGCCGTGCAGAGAGGGAGACAACTGTCACATCAGCCCCTGTGTCGAGCAAACCTTGGAGCTGGCTCTGAGGCGAGCTGGCACCCAGTAGAATCAGGGTACATGTCATCTGTGGTGGCTGAGCAGAAACATCTGCAGAGCAGAAGACTTGTGGCAGTCCCATGGATTCAAAGCCACCATTCCCACGAATCTGCTGGCCAGTCCTGGGAATGCATGACTGAAAAGGCACAAGCTGAGCAATCCGAGTCCCTGCTGGAATAGTCACGGGGGATGTGCATGAAAACCGTAGCACAAATTTGACCTGAAAAGTCAGAGTCAATGACTCCTGGGTGCACAAAGATTCCTCAGTGGGTGACACTAGATCTTCCCACAAGCAGTGCACCCAGCCCTTGTCCCAAAGGTCCGAACATATCCAAAGGAAAATTATATTCACTACAGGATTCTAAGATAACTGTGTTGGTGGTACGTGCATCCACACCGGTGGAGCCCTGGGTGATGCCTCTGAGCTGACTGGGCAGGCCTGAGCCAGCACTATACCCTGAGGAATCACTTGTGTCAGGGCACAATTCCCCTGTGCTCATTGTCCCATTCCTGGGTCTGCCAAAAGCTGGCCATTGGCATGAAATTTAGCCTTGCATTGCTCAGCAACATGACCTGGCCTTAGGCATCTAGCACACAAGAAGGAGGCACCTGGCCATGTTGGATTGCATGTTCCTTGCCCTCTCTTGCCCTTCTTTTTGCTCTTCTGTTGTCCACCCACTAAGGGTATCTGGCCTGGCTGTAAGGGAGCCATCAGAGCAGGCACTGTGTGGCCTACAGAACCTACCCAGGCACATGCATTGACCATGTCTACTAGTGATGGGTCGCCTGGAAGAGCAGCTATGATCCTCTTGCACTGACTGTTCGCGTTGCACTTGGCTAACTGCTTGCATAACGTCTGCCTTAGGGCATCATCCTCAATCTGCTTCTCAAGGGCATCAGCAAGCTTCCCAACAAATGGCAGAAAACGTTCATCTTCTCCCTGAGTTATTGCCGCAAATGCTGGCCCGGGGGAGGCCAATTCAATGGTTCTTAACAATGCACGAAATCCTGCCCTTTGACTCTGCTCAAGAATGGCAGAGTCCCAGGTAGCCTCAAAATTAGGACTGGAAGAGGCCTGTTCTCCGAGGAGAGCATCCACCCCCACCTGAAACCTAGGATCTCTCTGAGGCAGAAGCCTGTTGCTTGCTGCAGCCCTTTCAGCAGCCTCCCTCCAGTACTTCAAAAAAACATCAAATAGCACAGGCTTGAACAGAACCCGAGCTATGTATCTAATATGAGATGGAAAAAGCAGGTCTGAGTTTAGCACTCTGAGAGTGTAAAAGGGCCATGGAGCCAAGGCCATATTCTTCAACATCATGTAGCAAATCTAGGGCCACCTCCCAGTCAATCACATTATGCCTGACAGTGCGTACTGAATTTGAGACAGCTTTAGAGGAGCTGGAGGGAAGCTGGCAGGGGTGTGAAGTTGGCTGGACCAAACACCTGAAGGCAGGTGCTGATGATGGGCGTGGCTGGGACATCTCTGCAGGCTCCGTGGCTGAAGGTACAGGAGCTGATGGAGTGACCAGGGCGTGGCTGTGACAACCACTGATGGTGGGGATGGCTCCCGTCCTCAGCCGCGGCGTTGGTGGCGGATCTTGAGTCAGGAACTGCAGCTCCTGCTGGCCGTGACAGAGTCGGCGGTGCAGGGGAGGTGAAGATGAGGCTTGGCAGGGCCAAGAGGCTTTTTGGGGCAGTGCTAGGAGGTCCCCTGCCCCTGAAAAAAAAATGGGCATCACCAGCAGGAAAACTTATCTAGTTTTTCGCTCTTTGACCAGGCTGTCACATCCACATAAAATGCAATTGTATGCGGAATTCTAAAGTATTTAGTGCACAAAACCGTTTGGTTTTAATTGCAAAAGCTAAAACAAGGGTTTTGGTGTGGGGATTAGGGTTTCTTCTAAATTTAATTTGTTATAAGGGCTATACCAAATCTTGTAATTGCCTGGGTGAGAAGGTGAATTTTGCAGCTGTGGTTTTGAGGGGGTTGAAGTCCCCCTTGTGCCTTTTGGGTGGTTTGTATGGACCTGCCAGAACTGGCAGATCTGAGTCCTGAAGCCAATTCTGCAGCTCTTGTCTCATGGGATTCAGTCCCCTCTGTGCTGTTTAAGTCTCAACTGTGGGTAAAAGAGAGGAAAAAAGGAATTGCATGATTGAGTGCTACAGGTTATACTGTGAGTTTGTTTCTGACCTGGAGCATATGTGTCTGCATGTGAATAGGAATAGGTTGTGTGTTTAGTCTCACCAGTATATAAAAATTGGAAGATGAATGCCTGTTATATAAAAAAATTTTGTTGAAAAATTGTTTGTCTTAGGTTGCAATGCAAAGATGTAACCAAAAGCATGTATGCTTGTTACCATCTGTTAAAACCAGGTGGGGCAGGGTTCTTTATCTCTTCCAGGACTCATCCTGATAACTCCCTCTGGGGATTATCTTCTGGTAATGGGCCATTATGTCCCTGAATGGGTGATAAAACTCCATCATCCCATTGTGAGATGCTCCAGGGGAGGAGCCCGGCATTCCAAACTGGATATAATTAGAGCTGTGGAACACCACAGGCAGCCTTTTCCACTGGATTCCCAGAGGAAGACCAGGCCATCTCCAGCACCACTGGACCTCCAGAGTAAAACTCCATCCTTCTACAGGATCCCTGCTCCTCCAGAGCCACATCTGTCACTGCAGGAGGGCTGAGCCAACATTTAGTGGGACTGCTGCCACCACCCTGACCCACAGGGTGCCAGGTTGTATTCTGACTCTGTCAGTGCTTTTTGTACTGCTGCATTTTATTTTAATTTTCCTAGTAAAGATCTGTTATTCCTATTCTCATATCTCTTCCTGAGAGCATGGCAGTGCTGCTGGAGACCACGGTGGTGACCTGGTCATCGACCTGTACTGTGAGAGGAGCGGCCCCGAGCATGTCTGAATTTCCTGAAGCTCTGCAAGGTCAAGTACTACAACTATTGTCTTATTTATAATGTCCAGAGGGATTTTATTAGTAAACTGGTGACCCATGAACGGGAACTGGCCGTGGAGGGGAATCCATATTTTGTCAACTGTATGGTCATCAAGCCAGATTTTTTGAGGCAGAAAAGGTGCCCAGAATCAGGCACAAGAAGAAGGGAACGGTGTCGATGGTGAACAATGGAAGTGATCAGCATGGATCACAGTTCCTCATTACCACAGGGGAAAACCTGGATTACCTTGATGGTGTACATACAGTATTTGGAGAAGTGACAGAAGGCATGGATGTATTGAAGACAATTAATGAAACCTTTGTAGATAAGGATTTTATCCCATATCAGGATATCAGGATAAACCATACAGTAATTTTAGAAGATCCCTTTGATGATCCACCTGGCTTGTGTGTTCCTGATCGTTCACCAGAACCTACAAAGGAGCAGCTTAACAGTGGCAGAATAGGAGCAGATGAAGAAATTGATGACATGAAAGGACGGCCTGCAGATGAAATAGAAGAAGTTCAGGCTGAAAAAGAAGCAAAAACTCATGCTATTCTTCTGGAAATGGTGGGAGACTTACCAGACGCAGACATCAAGCCACCAGAAAATGTGCTGTTTGTTTGTAAACTGAACCCTGTGACCACAGGTGAAGACCTGGAGATAATATTTTCACGATTTGGTCCCATTAAAAGTTGTGAAGTGATCCGAGACTGGAAGACTGGTGAATCTCTTTGTTATGCTTTCATTGAGTTTGAAAAGGAGGAAGACTGTGAGAAAGCCTACTTCAAAATGGACAACGTGCTGATTGATGACAGACGGATACATGTGGATTTTAGCCAGTCTGTCGTAAAGGTTAAATGGAAGGGAAAAGGTGGGCGGTATACCAAGGAAGATTTCAAGGACTATGAGAAGGAATGTGACAAATCTTCGAAATTTGCTCTGAAAGAAAAAGTTAAACCAAAGCAAGATGCCAAGTATGACTTTGTGCTGGATGAGGATATAGAGGAGTCTCACACAAGTCAGTCACACCTGGCTAAAAAACAGAAGAAGAAAAAGCACCACCACTCTGAAGAAGATGAGAAGAGGAGGAAAAAATCTAAGGAGTCTGACCAAAAGCATGAAGAACATTGTAGGGAGAGGACTAAGAATGAGAAGAGAGACAGGCACTGGAGTTGCAGCCGTTATAAGGAGAGAGATTACACTTACAGTAGACAAAAACACAAGTACAGATGAAGGAAAAAGCAGAGGGGAACTAAAATAATGAGTTTAACTTTTTTTCTTAAAAAAAAAAAAAAAAAAGTAAGAGAGCTGTAGTGGCCAAGCCTCAGTCTGTAGGCAGAAACTTTCTCTTGTAATTTTAAGTTGTTTCCTAAGGTTCTGTCTGTTAAATCACCATTCATGGGAAGGAGATGTGTGTTGTTACCAGTTACTGTGTGTTTTGATCTGTCCCCTGTTCATGGGGAAGATTAGCTCATGTGAAGTCATGTTCCTCACTGATATTAATAAAGGTTTGCTTGTAGGTATTTAGGGAAAGCCTCCCAATCAAGGCTTAGGCCTTGGCCCAGTCCTGGCCCCGGCTGGTTGGGAATTATGCCATCAGACCCAGGGGACTGTACAAAAAATGTAATCAAGTCACTTTGACTTGCTGATTTCATCTTATAAAAGCTGGACCCCCTTTTGAGGTAAAGTTGGAAACCTTTCCTGGGAAAGGTTCTCCAGGTCCTCTGGAGAAAATGGGGAGGATCCTCTCCCCTGATGGAGAGGGTCCTGCTGGAAGCTGCCAGACACCTGAACAATGTGTGATCACCCCATATAGGGGCATTAAGAAAGCATGCTGCTTATGGGGCAATGTGTGATAGATCCCTTAAACACCATATAAGGAAATACTATGTCTTGAAGTGTATAAAAACGTCTTGTTTCTCTCAATAAACGTCTCAGTATCACTGTGGGTCTGAGTCCATTTCTTGGTCATTACATACATACACACACTAGTAAAGAACTGTTATTCCTTTTCTCATATCTTTGTCTGAAAGACCCTTAATTTCAAAATTATAACAATTCAGAGGGAAGAGGGTGTAGTGGTTTTGGTTTGCCAATTGGATTTGACAGTCCCTGGGCAAGATGACTCGGCAGCTTGTGGCAGGAGTTGCTCTCAGGGGCTGGTGGTTGAGCAAGGCTCAGCCCTGGCAGGCCGTGCAGCTAAGCCTTCATGGTCAGAGCAAGAACAAAAGCTCCCAAAAAAGACATTCAGTGATGTCAAGGTCAACGTTTCCAGCTAATGAACTTGATCCTAACTAAACAACATGATTCCTGAGTCTCAGCTATTCGGACTTTAGAGCAATGGTCAATTATTTCTATTTCTCCAAGAGACATTGGAGATTATCTTTTGTCTTCCCATGCTGCAGGACCCTGTATCAGTGACATGATTGGCTTTAATAAAGTTTGTGGATTGTAACTGGTCTTTTTTGTATCTTATCCCGTATCTAACAGATAGCCAGTAACAGCTTTCATAAGATGCAAGCTGTTTGAAAACAGAACAAAAGAGACATAGAGAAAGTATAATTATTATATTATTATTATTATTATAAATTATAATTTCTCTATCTCTCTGTGACAGAGAGATTGAGAAATTATAAAAGGAAGGCCTCATAAAATCAGGCCTTGCTTTGCTAAATTAGCTGGCCTGTCACTTCTAAGTGGAGCTTAGTAGTTTGCAAGTTCCCATGCAAAAACTTCTTGAGAATGAGCGTTTGTTAACACAACAATCTAGTCCTAGGTGAAAAACAAGTGGCTGTCAGAGACTGGAAAAATTTATGTCCAGGCTGATGGCCTTACAAGAATTGAAATATGTATGCAATTGAGTTTGTAGTTTAGATTGTGCTGTTCTGAAAGAGGTAAATAAAAAGGAATTGTTTTATGTGCTGAGGACATTATGGCATACTTTATGCCAACAAACTGCACCATTTTATATTCTTCATGTTTATAGTCATACCAACTTGCCTGGGTTCATTGTAGAAGGAAATGACTGTGCAGATAACAGCTGTGAGTGTGGGCTGCCCTGGTACCACCCCACATTACACCAGGCAATTCAGTCACATCAATTTTTTCCATCCCTGGGCTCATGCCCTACAACATCAATTCCATCTTACATCTGCAGCAGCACGTGATGTCATTATCTCATGCTCTGATTGTCTGCAGCATGTCACCATGACCCAGGATGGAATAAACCCCAGAGGGCTACAAGCTCTTCAACTATGGCAATCTGACATTACTCATATTTCAGAATTTGGTCCCCTTAAATATGTTCCTGTTTCCATGGACACCACTCTGTGGGTGGACATGCAGACTTAGATACAAGGAAGAACATTTTTTTAGAGTGAGGGTGGTGAAACCCTGGAACAGGTTACCCAGAGAGGCTGTAGATGGTCAATCTGTCCTGCTTCCAGCCAGGATGGTAAATTTTGCAGTAGCATGATGGGTGTGTGGCCAGGACCCAGAGGTTATTTTTCCCCACCCTACATCGTTGGCAGGGGCAGTTCCCAGGAGGACAAGGGGTCATTCTGCTCAAATAAGCATAGCAGAGACAGTGTGGTGGCTTGGTTCCAAGCCAAGGGGAGCAGGTTTAATGTGAATAACTTTCTCCCAAAGGCCAGAAATGAACAGGGGATGGGCAAGAGGTTGGTAGGAAACACATCCAGGACAGCTGACCCCTAACTGACCAGAGGGATATTCACTTTGGAGTCACAGAATGGCTGAGGTTGGAAGGGACCTCCAGGGGTCTGTAAGGACTTAAAGGGCACAGTTGCCTGTCCCAAACACTGTCAAGATCACAGTGGAAGGAACCCAGCCATAGGATGAACCACAGTGGGAACCTGAGAAAAGCACAGAAGAGAGAAATTTGTGACAGAAAGGTGCTCATTCCAGGCCTGTCAGAGGTGAGATCTGGTTAGCACAGGCAAACAAGACTGAATATATATTCCAAATGAAATTCATTGCCTCTGATGTTATCATGCAATAAACATAGCATATTAACAAAGCAATTTTGATTCCTCTCCGTGGCCTTAAAAAGGCCATCACGATGAACAAATAGTTCCCCATGTGTGGAAAGAGATACAGGGTAAAGTACAACATCCATGTGAATACATCAGGCATCATGATGATCAGGGACATTCTGTACCCCAATACACAAATGCTTTAGAAAAAAAATATAATTCCAACTTCTCTCTCTGACCCCACACTGGCTGCCAAAAGATATGCTCGTTTCTAGGTAAACTGGTGGGAGAATAAGCCCCATTCAATGACATTGAGAGAGATTTCAGGCTGGAGGTACCTGTGTCAGAGGCTGGGAAAGGTGATCTCTTCTGATACACCTTGGGAGCTTAGAATATGTCTAGGGGGTGGGTCAGGCCTTGCACTGCTGAGGTGCTGCCTGTCCCTAGCACCCAGCTCCACAGACAGGCTGAGACCACAGGGGTGCTCTGGGCAGACCTTGCAGCAGCTTTCCAGTGCCTTAAGGGAACCAACAAGAAAGCTGGAGAGGGATTTTTTGTCAGGGCATGTACTGACAGGACAAGGGTAAATGACCTTAAGCAGAAGTTCTACAACAGTGGGCTGGAACTAGACTATCTTTCAGATTCCTTCCAACCCTAATCATTCCATGATTCTATTAAAAAATATGTAAATATAAAGTGTATCTAGGCCTAAATAAAATACATGTACTTACATAGTTGTGCTAGAATTTGCACTGACCAACCACAGAAGGGAACAGAGGGCACACAGGTGCAATGCACAAACATGAGGGGTTTTTGGAACAGAGGGCACACAGGGTGCAATGCACAAACATGAGGGGGTATAAAAGGTTGGGCTAAAGAACAAGAAGGGCAGATGCTTGAAGCCTTCTGAAAGTGGTGGTGTTACTCTGTATGGGTTGAAGCTTTCTGATATTGTATGGTGACACTCTGTGTGTTGTGGCTGTCTCAGCTGTGACATATACACACATATATGCCCACTGTCTTGTTGCCCTATGAACAGTGGTCCAAAATGGGACCTTTTGAGCCCTTCTGGACTGCAGAGGCTGTGACCAGCAACCTCCCTCTGAGTGGGGCCTCTCAGCGAGTGAAGTCTCAGATTTACTGCACTCGGAGAATCCCTGATGAATCCTTGGCTGAGACCCCCACTCCTCGAGGCTCGACCCTTGGCTTGTGGAGAAGATGCAAAGGCATCTGAAGTGAGTATTTCCCTGCCTTTGAGGGGAATTTTTTGCAGGTACCTGGTACAGGCTCTTTATGTTTGTGTGCATGCAAGTGTGCCTATGCTATAGTAAATGTGGAAGAAATGCTTGTCACAGCTACAGCTGCTCTGAAGTTGCACAGGTAAATTTGGCCATAACAGAAACCCAAATTGGCTAGCCTAGTTTGTAAACCAGTCCCCAGGTGAGGCAACGATAGGTTCTCCTGCTGGAAAATATATAAATTTAAAAAAAATTTATATAACTTCAACCAGGGTTGTTCACCTTTGCCCTGGGGGAAGAAAACTGAAGCTTCTTTCCAGGGCACTGTTTATCTGTGTGAGGCCTGATGAGCTCAGCACATCGACAGACTGGGAATAGCCCCAAAGAGATAAAGGCCATTAACAGAACATCAGCAGCCACTTAGGAACATCTACCCCAGACTCTGCCTCTGGAATAGTTGGAGAAACATCCTGAAAAACCTCATAAGAAAATCAAGGAATGAAAATCTAATTAACATCAGAAGGAAAGAAATCTGGATCCAATAGGACTCCAAATATAAAAACTTTGCAACCTGGGACTAATGAATGGTGACTGAATTAATTTCTGTGAGTTTTGACTGTATAAAACATCTGAAAAATCTTACAAAATCGGTGTGTGATGGATTGATTCTCTGCACAACTGGGCTATGTGTGTGGAT
>JALJVW010000334.1:0-111107 GCA_024865655.1 Emberiza elegans
TTTGCACTCAAACCAGCCCAAGTTGGCAGTGGTGCCAGCTTGGGTCTGGGAGGCATCCTGCGCAATGCGGAATTTCAGGAGCCAGCCACCCGGGGCCACCAGGACCTGAACACCAATGCTGGCCCTTTTCCTGGCAAACAAAACTCAGCACCCCTGCTTCTGGATGGCAGATTGCAGGAGCCATTTGGCACTCTCAAACCAGCCCAAGTTGGCAGTGGTGCCAGCTTGGGTCTGGGAGGCATCCTGCGCAATGCGGAATTTCAGGAGCCAGCCGGCCACTGCGGGCCACCAGGACCTGAACACCAATGCTGGCCCTTTTCCCTGGCAAACAAAACTCAGCACCCTGCTTCTGGATGGCAGATTGCAGGAGCCATTTGGCACTCTCAAACCAGCCCAAGTTGGCAGTGGTGCCAGCTTGGGTCTGGGAGGCATCCTGCAATGCGGAATTTCAGGAGCCAGCCGGCCACTGCGGGCCACCAGGACCTGAACACCAATGCTGGCCCTTTTTCCCTGGCAAACAAAACTCAGCACCCCTGCTTCTGGATGGCAGATTGCAGGAGCCATTTGGCACTCTCAAACCAGCCCAAGTTGGCAGTGGTGCCAGCTTGGGTCTGGGAGGCATCCTGCGCAATGCGGAATTTCAGGAGCCAGCCGGCCACTGCGGGCCACCAGGACCTGAACACCAATGCTGGCCCTTTTCCCTGGCAAACAAAACTCAGCACCCCTGCTTCTGGATGGCAGATTGCAGGAGCCATTTGGCACTCTCAAACCAGCCCAAGTTGGCAGTGGTGCCAGCTTGGGTCTGGGAGGCATCCTGCGCAATGCGGAATTTCAGGAGCCAGCCGGCCACTGCGGGCCACCAGGACCTGAACACCAATGCTGGCCCTTTTCCCTGGCAAACAAAACTCAGCACCCCTGCTTCTGGATGGCAGATTGCAGGAGCCATTTGGCACTCTCAAACCAGCCCAAGTTGGCAGTGGTGCCAGCTTGGGTCTGGGAGGCATCCTGCGCAATGCGGAATTTCAGGAGCCAGCCGGCCACTGCGGGCCACCAGGACCTGAACACCAATGCTGGCCCTTTTCCCTGGCAAACAAAACTCAGCACCCCTGCTTCTGGATGGCAGATTGCAGGAGCCATTTGGCACTCTCAAACCAGCCCAAGTTGGCAGTGGTGCCAGCTTGGGTCTGGGAGGCATCCTGCGCAATGCGGAATTTCAGGAGCCAGCCGGCCACTGCGGGCCACCAGGACCTGAACACCAATGCTGGCCCTTTTCCTGGCAAACAAAACTCAGCACCCCTGCTTCTGGATGGCAGATTGCAGGAGCCATTTGGCACTCTCAAACCAGCCCAAGTTGGCAGTGGTGCCAGCTTGGGTCTGGGAGGCATCCTGCGCAATGCGGAATTTCAGGAGCCAGCCGGCCACTGCGGGCCACCAGGACCTGAACACCAATGCTGGCCCTTTTCCCTGGCAAACAAAACTCAGCACCCCTGCTTCTGGATGGCAGATTGCAGGAGCCATTTGGCACTCTCAAACCAGCCCAAGTTGGCAGTGGTGCCAGCTTGGGTCTGGGAGGCATCCTGCGCAATGCGGAATTTCAGGAGCCAGCCGGCCACTGCGGGCCACCAGGACCTGAACACCAATGCTGGCCCTTTTCCTGGCAAACAAAACTCAGCACCCCTGCTAGGAGCCAGCGGCCACTGCGGGCCACCAGGACCTGAACACCAATGCTGGCCCTTTTCCCTGGCAAACAAAACTCAGCACCCCTGCTTCTGGATGGCAGATTGCAGGAGCCATTTGGCACTCTCAAACCAGCCCAAGTTGGCAGTGGTGCCAGCTTGGGTCTGGGAGGCATCCTGCGCAATGCGGAATTTCAGGAGCCAGCCGGCCACTGCGGGCCACCAGGACCTGAACACCAATGCTGGCCCTTTTCCCTGGCAAACAAAACTCAGCACCCCTGCTTCTGGATGGCAGATTGCAGGAGCCATTTGGCACTCTCAAACCAGCCCAAGTTGGCAGTGGTGCCAGCTTGGGTCTGGGAGGCATCCTGCGCAATGCGGAATTTCAGGAGCCAGCCGGCCACTGCGGGCCACCAGGACCTGAACACCAATGCTGGCCCTTTTCCCTGGCAAAAAAAAACTCAGCACCCCTGCTTCTGGATGGCAGATTGCAGGAGCCATTTGGCACTCTCAAACCAGCCCAAGTTGGCAGTGGTGCCAGCTTGGGTCTGGGAGGCATCCTGCGCAATGCGGAATTTCAGGAGCCAGCCGCCACTGCGGGCCACCAGGACCTGAACACCAATGCTGGCCCTTTTCCCTGGCAAACAAAACTCAGCACCCCTGCTTCTGGATGGCAGATTGCAGGAGCCATTTGGCACTCTCAAACCAGCCCAAGTTGGCAGTGGTGCCAGCTTGGGTCTGGGAGGCATCCCTGCGCACGCGGAATTTCAGGAGCCAGCCGCCACTGCGGGCCACCAGGACCTGAACACCAATGCTGGCCCTTTTCCCTGGCAAACAAAACTCAGCACCCCTGCTTCTGGATGGCAGATTGCAGGAGCCATTTGGCACTCTCAAACCAGCCCAAGTTGGCAGTGGTGCCAGCTTGGGTCTGGGAGGCATCCTGCGCAATGCGGAATTTCAGGAGCCAGCCGGCCACTGCGGGCCACCAGGACCTGAACACCAATGCTGGCCCTTTTCCCTGGCAAACAAAACTCAGCACCCCTGCTTCTGGATGGCAGATTGCAGGAGCCATTTGGCACTCTCAAACCAGCCCAAGTTGGCAGTGGTGCCAGCTTGGGTCTGGGAGGCATCCTGCGCAATGCGGAATTTCAGGAGCCAGCCCGGCCACTGCGGGCCACCAGGACCTGAACACCAATGCTGGCCCTTTTCCCTGGCAAACAAAACTCAGCACCCCTGCTTCTGGATGGCAGATTGCAGGAGCCATTTGGCACTCTCAAACCAGCCCAAGTTGGCAGTGGTGCCAGCTTGGGTCTGGGAGGCATCCTGCGCAATGCGGAATTTAAGGAGCCAGCCGGCCACTGCGGGCCACCAGGACCTGAACACCAATGCTGGCCCTTTTCCCTGGCAAACAAAACTCAGCACCCCTGCTTCTGGATGGCAGATTGCAGGAGCCATTTGGCACTCTCAAACCAGCCCAAGTTGGCAGTGGTGCCAGCTTGGGTCTGGGGGAGGCATCCTGCAGCACCCCTGCTTCTGGATGGCGGAGCCATTTGGCAATTTCAGGAGCCAGGCATCCGGCCATGCGGAATTTCAGGAGCCAGGCCACTGCGGGCCACCAGGACCTGAACACCAATGCTGGCCCTTTTCCCTGGCAAACAAAACTCAGCACCCCTGCTTCTGGATGGCAGATTGCAGGAGCCATTTGGCACTCTCAAAAACCAGCCCAAGTTGGCAGTGGTGCCAGCTTGGGTCTGGGAGGCATCCTGCGCAATGCGGAATTTCAGGAGCCAGCCGGCCACTGCGGGCCACCAGGACCTGAACACCAATGCTGGCCCTTTTCCCTGGCAAACAAAACTCAGGACCTGAACACCAAACCAGCCCAAGTTGGCAGTGGTGCCCTTGGGTTTTCCGGAATTTCAGGAGCCAAACTGCGGGCCACCAGGACCTGAACAAATGCTGGCCCTTTTCCTGGCAAACAAAACTCAGCACCCCTGCTTCTGGATGGCAGATTGCAGGAGCCATTTGGCACTCAAACCAGCCCAAGTTGGCAGTGGTGCCAGCTTGGGTCTGGGAGGCATCCTGCGCAATGCGGAATTTCAGGAGCCAGCCGGCCACTGCGGGCCACCAGGACCTGAACACCAATGCTGGCCCTTTTCCCTGGCAAACAAAACTCAGCACCCCTGCTTCTGGATGGCAGATTGCAGGAGCCATTTGGCACTCTCAAACCAGCCCAAGTTGGCAGTGGTGCCAGCTTGGGTCTGGGAGGCATCCTGCGCGCAATGCGGAATTTCAGGAGCCAGCCCGGCCACTGCGGGCCACCAGGACCTGAACACCAATGCTGGCCCTTTTCCCTGGCAAACAAAACTCAGCACCCCTGCTTCTGGATGGCAGATTGCAGGAGCCATTTGGCACTCTCAAACCAGCCCAAGTTGGCAGTGGTGCCAGCTTGGGTCTGGGAGGCATCCTGCGCAATGCGGAATTTCAGGAGCCAGCCGGCCACTGCGGGCCACCAGGACCTGAACACCAATGCTGGCCCTTTTCCCTGGCAAACAAAACTCAGCACCCCTGCTTCTGGATGGCAGATTGCAGGAGCCATTTGGCACTCTCAAACCAGCCCAAGTTGGCAGTGGTGCCAGCTTGGGTCTGGGAGGCATCCTGCGCAATGCGGAATTTCAGGAGCCAGCCGGCCACTGCGGGCCACCAGGACCTGAACACCAATGCTGGCCCTTTTCCCTGGCAAACAAAACTCAGCACCCCTGCTTCTGGATGGCAGATTGCAAGCCATTTGGCAAAACCAGCCCAAGCAGTGGTGCCCTGGGTCTGGGAGGCATCCTGCTGGATTTGGCCACTGCGGGCCACCAGGACCTGAACACCAATGCTGGCCCTTTTCCTGGCAAACAAAACTCAGCACCCCTGCTTCTGGATGGCAGATTGCAGGAGCCATTTGGCACTCTCAAACCAGCCCAAGTTGGCAGTGGTGCCAGCTTGGGTCTGGGAGGCATCCCGCATGCGGAATTTCAGGAGCCAGCCGGCCACTGCGGGCCACCAGGACCTGAACACCAATGCTGGCCTTTTCCCTGGCAAACAAAACTCAGCACCCCTGCTTCTGGATGGCAGATTGCAGGAGCCATTTGGCACTCTCAAACCAGCCCAAGTTGGCAGTGGTGCCAGCTTGGGTCTGGGAGGCATCCTGCGCAATGCGGAATTTCAGGAGCCAGCCGGCCACTGCGGGCCACCAGGGACCTGAACACCAATGCTGGCCCTTTTTCCCTGGCAAACAAAACTCAGCACCCCTGCTTCTGGATGGCAGATTGCAGGAGCCATTTGGCACTCTCAAACCAGCCCAAGTTGGCAGTGGTGCCAGCTTGGGTCTGGGAGGCATCCCAATGCAATGCGGAATTTCAGGAGGAGCCAGCGGCCACTGCGGGCCACCAGGACCTGAACACCAATGCTGGCCCTTTTCCTGGCAAACAAAACTCAGCACCCCTGCTTCTGGATGGCAGATTGCAGGAGCCATTTGGCACTCTCAAACCAGCCCAAGTTGGCAGTGGTGCCAGCTTGGGTCTGGGAGGCATCCTGCGCAATGCGGAATTTCAGGAGCCAGCCCGGCCACTGCGGGCCACCAGGACCTGAACACCAATGCTGGCCCTTTTCCCTGGCAAACAAAACTCAGCACCCCTGCTTCTGGATGGCAGATTGCAGGAGCCATTTGGCACTCTCAAACCAGCCCAAGTTGGCAGTGGTGCCAGCTTGGGTCTGGGAGGAGCCGGAATTTCAGGAGCCAGCTCGGGCCACCAGGACCTGAACACCAATGCTGGCCCTTTTCCCTGGCAAACAAAACTCAGCACCCCTGCTTCTGGATGGCAGATTGCAGGAGCCATTTGGCACTCTCAAACCAGCCCAAGTTGGCAGTGGTGCCAGCTTGGGTCTGGGAGGCATCCTGCGCAATGCGGAATTTCAGGAGCCAGCCGGCCACTGCGGGCCACCAGGACCTGAACACCAATGCTGGCCCTTTTCCCTGGCAAACAAAACTCAGCACCCCTGCTTCTGGATGGCAGATTGCAGGAGCCATTTGGCACTCTCAAACCAGCCCAAGTTGGCAGTGGTGCCAGCTTGGGTCTGGGAGGCATCCTGCGCATGCGGAATTTCAGGAGCCAGGGCCACTGCGGGCCACCAGGACCTGAACACCAATGCTGGCCCTTTTCCCTGGCAAACAAAACTCAGCACCCCTGCTTCTGGATGGCAGATTGCAGGAGCCATTTGGCACTCTCAAACCAGCCCAAGTTGGCAGTGGTGCCAGCTTGGGTCTGGGAGGCATCCAGCCAATGCGGAATTTCAGGAGCCAGCCACTGGGGCCACCAGGACCTGAACACCAATGCTGGCCCTTTTCCCTGGCAAACAAAACTCAGCACCCCCCTGCTTCTGGATGGCAGATTGCAGGAGCCATTTGGCCTCAAACCAGCCCAAGTTGGCAGTGGTGCCAGCTTGGGTCTGGGAGGCATCCTGCGCAATGCGGAATTTCAGGAGCCAGCCGGCCACTGCGGGCCACCAGGACCTGAACACCAATGCTGGCCCTTTTCCCTGGCAAACAAAACTCAGCACCCCTGCTTCTGGATGGCAGATTGCAGGAGCCATTTGGCACTCTCAAACCAGCAGCCCAAGTTGGCAGTGGTGCCAGCTTGGGTCTGGGAGGCATCCTGCGCAATGCGGAATTTCAGGAGCCAGCCGGCCACTGCGGGCCACCAGGACCTGAACACCAATGCTGGCCCTTTTCCCTGGCAAACAAAACTCAGCACCCCTGCTTCTGGATGGCAGATTGCAGGAGCCATTTGGCACTCTCAAACCAGCCCAAGTTGGCAGTGGTGCCAGCTTGGGTCTGGGAGGCATCCTGCGCAATGCGGAATTTCAGGAGCCAGCCGGCCACTGCGGGCCACCAGGACCTGAACACCAATGCTGGCCCTTTTCCTGGCAAACAAAACTCAGCACCCCTGCTTCTGGATGGCAGATTGCAGGAGCCATTTGGCACTCTCAAACCAGCCCAAGTTGGCAGTGGTGCCAGCTTGGGTCTGGGAGGCATCCTGCGCAATGCGGAATTTCAGGAGCCAGCCGGCCACTGGGCCACCAGGACCTGAACACCAATGCTGGCCCTTTTCCCTGGCAAACAAAACTCAGCACCCCTGCTTCTGGATGGCAGATTGCAGGAGCCATTTGGCACTCTCAAACCAGCCCAAGTTGGCAGTGGTGCCAGCTTGGGTCTGGGAGGCATCCTGCAATGCGGAATTTCAGGAGCCAGCCGGCCACTGCGGGCCACCAGGACCTGAACACCAATGCTGCCCTTTTCCTGGCAAACAAAACTCAGCACCCCCCTGGATGGCAGATTGCAGGGATTTGGCACTCTCAAACCAGATTGTGGGAGCCATTTGGCACGGAATTTCAAGCCAGCCGGCCACCAGGGCCACCAGGACCTGAACACCAATGCTGGCCCTGGCAAACAAAACTCAGCACCCCTGCTTCTGGATGGCAGATTGCAGGAGCCATTTGGCACTCTCAAACCAGCCCAAGTTGGCAGTGGTGCCAGCTTGGGTCTGGGAGGCATCCTGCGCAATGCGGAATTTCAGGAGCAGCCCGGCCACTGCGGGCCACCAGGACCTGAACACCAATGCTGGCCTTTTCCCTGGCAAACAAAACTCAGCACCCCTGCTTCTGGATGGCAGATTGCAGGAGCCATTTGGCACTCTCAAACCAGCCCAAGTTGGCAGTGGTGCAAGCTTGGGTCTGGGAGGCATCCTGTTGGCAGGAGTGGTGCGGGCCAGGACCTGAACACCAATGCTGGCCCCTTTTCCTGGCAAACAAAAGGCACCCCTGCTTCTGGATGGCAGATTGCAGGAGCCAATTCAAACCAGCCCAAGTTGGCAGTGGTGCCAGCTTGGGTCTGGGAGGCATCCCTGCGCAATGCGGAATTTCAGGAGCCAGCCGGCCACTGCGGGCCACCAGGACCTGAACACCAATGCTGGCCCTTTTCCCTGGCAAACAAAACTCAGCACCCCTGCTTCTGGATGGCAGATTGCAGGAGCCATTTGGCACTCTCAAACCAGCCCAAGTTGGCAGTGGTGCCAGCTTGGGTCTGGGAGGCATCCTGCGCACGCGGAATTTCAGGAGCCAGCCGGCCACTGCGGGCCACCAGGACCTGAACACCAATGCTGGCCTTTTCCCTGGCAAACAAAACTCAGCACCCCTGCTTCTGGATGGCAGATTGCAGGAGCCATTTGGCACTCTCAAACCAGCCCAAGTTGGCAGTGGTGCCAGCTTGGGTCTGGGAGGCATCCCATTTCAGGAGCCAGGCCACTGCGGGCCACCAGGACCTGAACACCAATGCTGCCCTTTTCCCTGGCAAACAAAACTCAGCACCCCTGCTTCTGGATGGCAGATTGCAGGAGCCATTTGGCATCTCAAACCAGCCCAAGTTGGCAGTGGTGCCAGCTTGGGTCTGGGAGGCATCCTGCGCAATGCGGAATTTCAGGAGCCAGCCGGCCACTGCGGGCCACCAGGACCTGAACACCAATGCTGGCCCTTTTCCCTGGCAAACAAAACTCAGCACCCCTGCTTCTGGATGGCAGATTGCAGGAGCCATTTGGCACTCTCAAACCAGCCCAAGTTGGCAGTGGTGCCAGCTTGGGTCTGGGAGGCATCCTGCGCAATGCGGAATTTCAGGAGCCAGCCGGCCACTGCGGGCCACTGGACCTGAACACCAATGCTGGCCCTTTTCCCTGGCAAACAAAACTCAGCACCCCTGCTTCTGGATGGCAGATTGCAGGAGCCATTTGGCACTCAAACCAGCCCAAGTTGGCAGTGGTGCCAGCTTGGGTCTGGGAGGCATCCTGCGCGCAATGCGGAATTTCAGGAGCCAGCCGGCCACTGCGGGCCACCAGGACCTGAACACCAATGCTGGCCCTTTTTCCTGGCAAACAAAACTCAGCACCCCTTCTGGATGGCAGATTGCAGGAGCCATTTGGCACTCTCAAACCAGCCCAAGTTGGCAGTGGTGCCAGCTTGGGTCTGGGAGGCATCCTGCGCAATGCGGAATTTCAGGAGCCAGCCGGCCACTGCGGGCCACCAGGACCTGAACACCAATGCTGGCCCTTTTCCTGGCAAACAAAACTCAGCACCCCTGCTTCTGGATGGCAGATTGCAGGAGCCATTTGGCACTCTCAAACCAGCCCAAGTTGGCAGTGGTGCCAGCTTGGGTCTGGGAGGCATCCTGCGCAATGCGGAATTTCAGGAGCCAGCCGGCCACTGCGGGCCACCAGGACCTGAACACCAATGCTGGCCCTTTTCCCTGGCAAACAAAACTCAGCACCCCTGCTTCTGGATGGCAGATTGCAGGAGCCATTTGGCACTCTCAAACCAGCCCAAGTTGGCAGTGGTGCCAGCTTGGGTCTGGGAGGCATCCTGCGCAATGCGGAATTTCAGGAGCCAGCCCGGCCACTGCGGGCCACCAGGACCTGAACACCAATGCTGGCCCTTTTCCTGGCAAACAAAAACTCAGCACCCCTGCTTCTGGATGGCAGATTGCAGGAGCCATTTGGCACTCTCAAACCAGCCCAAGTTGGCAGTGGTGCCAGCTTGGGTCTGGGAGGCATCCTGCGCAATGCGGAATTTCAGGAGCCAGCCGGCCACTGCGGGCCACCAGGACCTGAACACCAATGCTGGCCCTTTTCCCTGGCAAACAAAACTCAGCACCCCTGCTTCTGGATGGCAGATTGCAGGAGCCATTTGGCACTCTCAAACCAGCCCAAGTTGGCAGTGGTGCCAGCTTGGGTCTGGGAGGCATCCTGCGCAATGCGGAATTTCAGGAGCCAGCCCGGCCACTGCGGGCCACCAGGACCTGAACACCAATGCTGGCCCTTTTCCCTGGCAAACAAAACTCAGCACCCCTGCTTCTGGATGGCAGATTGCAGGAGCCATTTGGCACTCTCAAACCAGCCCAAGTTGGCAGTGGTGCCAGCTTGGGTCTGGGAGGCATCCTGCGCAATGCGGAATTTCAGGAGCCAGCCGGCCACGGGCCACCAGGACCTGAACACCAATGCTGGCCCTTTTCCCTGGCAAACAAAACTCAGCACCCCTGCTTCTGGATGGCAGATTGCAGGAGCCATTTGGCACTCTCAAACCAGCCCAAGTTGGCAGTGGTGCCAGCTTGGGTCTGGGAGGCATCCTGCGCGCAATGCGGAATTTCAGGAGCCAGCCGGCCACTGCGGGCCACCAGGACCTGAACACCAATGCTGGCCCTTTTCCCTGGCAAACAAAACTCAGCACCCCTGCTTCTGGATGGCAGATTGCAGGAGCCATTTGGCACTCTCAAACCAGCCCAAGTTGGCAGTGGTGCCAGCTTGGGTCTGGGAGGCATCCTGCGCAATGCGGAATTTCAGGAGCCAGCCGGCCACTGCGGGCCACCAGGACCTGAACACCAATGCTGGCCCTTTTCCCTGGCAAACAAAACTCAGCACCCCTGCTTCTGGATGGCAGATTGCAGGAGCCATTTGGCACTCTCAAACCAGCCCAAGTTGGCAGTGGTGCCAGCTTGGGTCTGGGGAGGCATCCTGCGCAATGCGGAATTTCAGGAGCCAGCCGGCCACTGCGGGCCACCAGGCCCCTGAACACCAATGCTGGCCCTTTTCCCTGGCAAACAAAACTCAGCACCCCTGCTTCTGGATGGCAGATTGCAGGAGCCATTTGGCACCTCAAACCAGCCCAAGTTGGCAGTGGTGCCAATTGGGTCTGGGAGGCATCCCAGCAACGCGGAATTTCAGGAGCCAGGGCCACCGGGCCACCAGGACCTGAACACCAATGCTGGCCCTTTTCCCTGGGCAAACAAAACTCAGCACCCCTGCTTCTGGATGGCAGATTGCAGGAGCCATTTGGCACTCTCAAACCAGCCCAAGTTGGCAGTGGTGCCAGCTTGGGTCTGGGAGGCATCCTGCGCAATGCGGAATTTCAGGAGCCAGGCGGCCACTGCGGGCCACCAGGACCTGAACACCAATGCTGGCCTTTTCCCTGGCAAACAAAACTCAGCACCCCTGCTTCTGGATGGCAGATTGCAGGAGCCATTTGGCACTCTCAAACCAGCCCAAGTTGGCAGTGGTGCCAGCTGGGTCTGGGAGGCATCCTGCGCAATGCGGAATTTCAGGAGCCAGCCGGCCACTGCGGGCCACCAGGACCTGAACACCAATGCTGGCCCTTTCCCTGGCAAACAAAACTCAGCACCCCTGCTTCTGGATGGCAGATTGCAGGAGCCATTTGGCACTCTCAAACCAGCCCAAGTTGGCAGTGGTGCCAGCTTGGGTCTGGGAGGCATCCTGCGCAATGCGGAATTTCAGGAGCCAGCCGGCCACTGCGGGCCACCAGGACCTGAACACCAATGCTGGCCCTTTTCCCTGGCAAACAAAACTCAGCACCCCTGCTTCTGGATGGCAGATTGCAGGAGCCATTTGGCACTCTCAAACCAGCCCAAGTTGGCAGTGGTGCCAGCTTGGGTCTGGGAGGCATCCTGCGCATGCGGAATTTCAGGAGCCAGCCGGCCACTGGGCCACCAGGACCTGAACACCAATGCTGGCCCTTTTCCCTGGCAAACAAAACTCAGCACCCCTGCTTCTGGATGGCAGATTGCAGGAGCCATTTGGCACTCTCAAACCAGCCCAAGTTGGCAGTGGTGCCAGCTTGGGTCTGGGAGGCATCCTGCGCATGCGGAATTTCAGGAGCCAGCCGGCCACTGCGGGCCACCAGGACCTGAACACCAATGCTGGCCTTTTCCCTGGCAAAAAAAAAACTCAGCACCCCTGCTTCTGGATGGCAGATTGCAGGAGCCATTTGGCACTCTCAAACCAGCCCAAGTTGGCAGTGGTGCCAGCTTGGGTCTGGGAGGCATCCTGCGCAATGCGGAATTTCAGGAGCCAGCCGGCCACTGCGGGCCACCAGGACCTGAACACCAATGCTGGCCCCTCCCTGGCAAACAAAACTCAGCACCCCTGCTTCTGGATGGCAGATTGCAGGAGCCATTTGGCACTCTCAAACCAGCCCAAGTTGGCAGTGGTGCCAGCTTGGGTCTGGGAGGCATCCTGCGCAATGCGGAATTTCAGGAGCCAGCCGGCCACTGCGGGCCACCAGGACCTGAACACCAATGCTGGCCCTTTTCCCTGGCAAACAAAACTCAGCACCCCTGCTTCTGGATGGCAGATTGCAGGAGCCATTTGGCACTCTCAAACCAGCCCAAGTTGGCAGTGGTGCCAGCTTGGGTCTGGGAGGCATCCTGCGCAATGCGGAATTTCAGGAGCCAGCCGGCCACTGCGGGCCACCAGGACCTGAACACCAATGCTGGCCCTTTTCCCTGGCAAACAAAACTCAGCACCCCTGCTTCTGGATGGCAGATTGCAGGAGCCATTTGGCACTCTCAAACCAGCCCAAGTTGGCAGTGGTGCCAGCTTGGGTCTGGGAGGCATCCTGCGCAATGCGGAATTTCAGGAGCCAGCCGGCCACTGCGGGCCACCAGGACCTGAACACCAATGCTGGCCCTTTTCCCTGGCAAACAAAACTCAGCACCCCTGCTTCTGGATGGCAGATTGCAGGAGCCATTTGGCACTCTCAAACCAGCCCAAGTTGGCAGTGGTGCCAGCTTGGGTCTGGGAGGCATCCTGCGCAATGCGGAATTTCAGGAGCCAGCCGGCCACTGCGGGCCACCAGGACCTGAACACCAATGCTGGCCCTTTTCCCTGGCAAACAAAACTCAGCACCCCTGCTTCTGGATGGCAGATTGCAGGAGCCATTTGGCACTCTCAAACCAGCCCAAGTTGGCAGTGGTGCCAGCTTGGGTCTGGGAGGCATCCCGCAATGCGGAATTTCAGGAGCCAGCCGGCCACTGCGGGCCACCAGGACCTGAACACCAATGCTGGCCCTTTTCCTGGCAAACAAAACTCAGCACCCCTGCTTCTGGATGGCAGATTGCCATTGGCACTCTCAAACCAGCCCAAGTTGGCAGTGGTGCCAGCTTGGGTTTGGAATTTCAGGAGCCAGCCGGCCACTGCGGGCCACCAGGACCTGAACACCAATGCTGGCCCTTTTCCCTGGCAAACAAAACTCAGCACCCCTGCTTCTGGATGGCAGATTGCAGGAGCCATTTGGCACTCTCAAACCAGCCCAAGTTGGGTGGTGCCATCTTGGGTCTGGGAGGCATCCTGCGCAATGCGGAATTTCAGGAGCCAGCCGGCCACTGCGGGCCACCAGGACCTGAACACCAATGCTGGCCCTTTCCCTGGCAAACAAAACTCAGCACCCCTGCTTCTGGATGGCAGATTGCAGGAGCCATTTGGCACTCTCAAACCAGCCCAAGTTGGCAGTGGTGCCAGCTTGGGTCTGGGAGGCATCCTGCGCAATGCGGAATTTCAGGAGCCAGCCGGCCACCGGGCCACCAGGGACCTGAACACCAATGCTGGCCCTTTTCCCTGGCAAACAAAACTCAGCACCCCTGCTTCTGGATGGCAGATTGCAGGAGCCATTTGGCACTCTCAAACCAGCCCAAGTTGGCAGTGGTGCCAGCTTGGGTCTGGGAGGCATCCTGCGCAATGCGGAATTTCAGGAGCCAGCCGGCCACTGCGGGCCACCAGGACCTGAACACCAATGCTGGCCCTTTTCCCTGGCAAACAAAACTCAGCACCCCTGCTTCTGGATGGCAGATTGCAGGAGCCATTTGGCACTCTCAAACCAGCCCAAGTTGGCAGTGGTGCCAGCTTGGGTCTGGGAGGCATCCTGCGCAATGCGGAATTTCAGGAGCCAGCCGGCCACTGCGGGCCACCAGGACCTGAACACCAATGCTGGCCCTTTTCCCTGGCAAACAAAACTCAGCACCCCTGCTTCTGGATGGCAGATTGCAGGAGCCATTTGGCACTCTCAAACCAGCCCAAGTTGGCAGTGGTGCCAGCTTGGGTCTGGGAGGCATCCAGCAATGCGGAATTTCAGGAGCCAGCCCGGCCACTGCGGGCCACCAGGACCTGAACACCAATGCTGGCCCTTTTCCCTGGCAAACAAAACTCAGCACCCCTGCTTCTGGATGGCAGATTGCAGGAGCCATTTGGCACTCTCAAACCAGCCCAAGTTGGCAGTGGTGCCAGCTTGGGTCTGGGAGGCATCCTGCGCAATGCGGAATTTCAGGAGCCAGCCGGCCACTGCGGGCCACCAGGACCTGAACACCAATGCTGGCCCTTTTCCCTGGCAAACAAAACTCAGCACCCCTGCTTCTGGATGGCAGATTGCAGGAGCCATTTGGCACTCTCAAACCAGCCCAAGTTGGCAGTGGTGCCAGCTTGGGTCTGGGAGGCATCCTGCGCAATGCGGAATTTCAGGAGCCAGCCGGCCACTGCGGGCCACCAGGACCTGAACACCAATGCTGGCCCTTTTCCCTGGCAAACAAAACTCAGCACCCCTGCTTCTGGATGGCAGATTGCAGGAGCCATTTGGCACTCTCAAACCAGCCCAAGTTGGCAGTGGTGCCAGCTTGGGTCTGGGAGGCATCCTGCGCAATGCGGAATTTCAGGAGCCAGCCGGCCACTGCGGGCCACCAGGACCTGAACACCAATGCTGGCCCCTTTCCCTGGCAAACAAAACTCAGCACCCCTGCTTCTGGATGGCAGATTGCAGGAGCCATTTGGCACTCTCAAACCAGCCCAAGTTGGCAGTGGTGCCAGCTTGGGTCTGGGAGGCATCCTGCGCAATGCGGAATTTCAGGAGCCAGCCGGCCACTGCGGGCCACCAGGACCTGAACACCAATGCTGGCCCTTTTCCCTGGCAAACAAAACTCAGCACCCCTGCTTCTGGATGGCAGATTGCAGGAGCCATTTGGCACTCTCAAACCAGCCCAAGTTGGCAGTGGTGCCAGCTTGGGTCTGGGAGGCATCCTGCGCAATGCGGAATTTCAGGAGCCAGCCGGCCACTGCGGGCCACCAGGACCCTGAACACCAATGCTGGCCCTTTTCCCTGGCAAACAAAACTCAGCACCCCTGCTTCTGGATGGCAGATTGCAGGAGCCATTTGGCACTCTCAAACCAGCCCAAGTTGGCAGTGGTGCCAGCTTGGGTCTGGGAGGCATCCTGCGCAATGCGGAATTTCAGGAGCCAGCCGGCCACTGCGGGCCACCAGGACCTGAACACCAATGCTGGCCCTTTTTCCTGGCAAACAAAACTCAGCACCCCTGCTTCTGGATGGCAGATTGCAGGAGCCATTTGGCACTCTCAAACCAGCCCAAGTTGGCAGTGGTGCCAGCTTGGGTCTGGGAGGCATTCTGGAATTTGCCGGATGGGCCACCAGGACCTGAACACCAATGCTGGCCCTTTTCCCTGGCAAACAAAACTCAGCACCCCTGCTTCTGGATGGCAGATTGCAGGAGCCATTTGGCACTCTCAAACCAGCCCAAGTTGGCAGTGGTGCCAGCTGGGTCTGGGAGGCATCCTGCGCAATGCGGAATTTCAGGAGCCAGCCGGCCACTGCGGGCCACCAGGACCTGAACACCAATGCTGGCCCTTTTCCCTGGCAAACAAAACTCAGCACCCCTGCTTCTGGATGGCAGATTGCAGGAGCCATTTGGCACTCTCAAACCAGCCCAAGTTGGCAGTGGTGCCAGCTTGGGTCTGGGAGGCATCCTGCGCAATGCGGAATTTCAGGAGCCAGCCGGCCACTGCGGGCCACCAGGACCTGAACACCAATGCTGGCCCTTTTCCTGGCAAACAAAACTCAGCACCCCTGCTTCTGGATGGCAGATTGCAGGAGCCATTTGGCACTCTCAAACCAGCCCAAGTTGGCAGTGGTGCCAGCTTGGGTCTGGGAGGCATCCTGTAATGCGGAATTTCAGGAGCCAGCCGGCCACTGCGGGCCACCAGGACCTGAACACCAATGCTGGCCTTTTCCTGGCAAACAAAAACTCAGCACCCCTGCTTCTGGATGGGATTGCAGGAGCCATTTGGCACTCTCAAACCAGCCCAAGTTGGCAGTGGTGCCAGCTTGGGTCTGGGAGGCATCCTGCGCAATGCGGAATTTCAGGAGCCAGGCCACTGCGGGCCACCAGGACCTGAACACCAATGCTGGCCCTTTTCCCTGGCAAACAAAACTCAGCGACCCTGCTTCTGGATGGCAGATTGCAGGAGCCATTTGGCACTCTCAAACCAGCCCAAGTTGGCAGTGGTGCCAGCTTGGGTCTGGGAGGCATCCTGCGCAATGCGGAATTTCAGGAGCCAGCCGGCCACTGCGGGCCACCAGGACCTGAACACCAATGCTGGCCCTTTTCCCTGGCAAACAAAACTCAGCACCCCTGCTTCTGGATGGCAGATTGCAGGAGCCATTGGCACTCTCAAACCAGCCCAAGTTGGCAGTGGTGCCAGCTTGGGTCTGGGAGGCATCCTGCGCAATGCGGAATTTCAGGAGCCAGCGGCCACTGCGGGCCACCAGGACCTGAACACCAATGCTGGCCCTTTTCCCTGGCAAACAAAACTCAGCACCCCTGCTTCTGGATGGCAGATTGCAGGAGCCATTTGGCACTCTCAAACCAGCCCAAGTTGGCAGTGGTGCCAGCTTGGGTCTGGGAGGCATCCTGCGCAATGCGGAATTTCAGGAGCCAGCCGGCCACTGCGGGCCACCAGGACCTGAACACCAATGCTGGCCCTTTTCCCTGGCAAACAAAACTCAGCACCCCTGCTTCTGGATGGCAGATTGCAGGAGCCATTTGGCACTCTCAAACCAGCCCAAGTTGGCAGTGGTGCCAGCTTGGGTCTGGGAGGCATCCTGCGCAATGCGGAATTTCAGGAGCCAGCCGGCCACTGCGGGCCACCAGGACCTGAACACCAATGCTGGCCTTTTTCCTGGCAAACAAAACTCAGCACCCCTGCTTCTGGATGGCAGATTGCAGGAGCCATTTGGCACTCTCAAACCAGCCCAAGTTGGCAGTGGTGCCAGCTTGGGTCTGGGAGGCATCCTGCGCAATGCGGAATTTCAGGAGCCAGCCGGCCACTGCGGGCCACCAGGACCTGAACACCAATGCTGGCCCTTTTCCCTGGCAAACAAAACTCAGCACCCCTGCTTCTGGATGGCAGATTGCAGGAGCCATTTGGCACTCTCAAACCAGCCCAAGTTGGCAGTGGTGCCAGCTTGGGTCTGGGAGGCATCCTGCGCAATGCGGAATTTCAGGAGCCAGCCGGCCACTGCGGGCCACCAGGACCTGAACACCAATGCTGGCCCTTTTCCCTGGCAAACAAAACTCAGCAGCCCTGCTTCTGGATGGCAGATTGCAGGAGCCATTTGGCACTCTCAAACCAGCCCAAGTTGGCAGTGGTGCCAGCTTGGGTCTGGGAGGCATCCTGCGCAATGCGGAATTTCAGGAGCCAGCCCGCCACTGGGGGGCCACCAGGACCTGAACACCAATGCTGGCCCTTTTCCCTGGCAAACAAAACTCAGCACCCCTGCTTCTGGATGGCAGATTGCAGGAGCCATTTGGCACTCTCAAACCAGCCCAAGTTGGCAGTGGTGCCAGCTTGGGTCTGGGAGGCATCCTGCGCAATGCGGAATTTCAGGAGCCAGCCGGCACCTGCGGGCCACCAGGACCTGAACACCAATGCTGGCCCTTTTCCCTGGCAAACAAAACTCAGCACCCCTGCTTCTGGATGGCAGATTGCAGGAGCCATTTGGCACTCTCAAACCAGCCCAAGTTGGCAGTGGTGCCAGCTTGGGTCTGGGAGGCATCCTGCGCAATGCGGAATTTCAGGAGCCAGCCGGCCACTGCGGGCCACCAGGACCTGAACACCAATGCTGGCCCTTTTCCCTGGCAAACAAAACTCAGCACCCCTGCTTCTGGATGGCAGATTGCAGGAGCCATTTGGCACTCTCAAACCAGCCCAAGTTGGCAGTGGTGCCAGCTTGGGTCTGGGAGGCATCCTGCGCAATGCGGAATTTCAGGAGCCAGCCGGCCACTGCGGGCCACCAGGACCTGAACACCAATGCTGGCCCTTTTCCCTGGCAAACAAAACTCAGCACCCCTGCTTCTGGATGGCAGATTGCAGGAGCCATTTGGCACTCTCAAACCAGCCCAAGTTGGCAGTGGTGCCAGCTTGGGTCTGGGAGGCATCCTGCGCAATGCGGAATTTCAGGAGCCAGCCCGGCCACTGCGGGCCACCAGGACCTGAACACCAATGCTGGCCCTTTTCCCTGGCAAACAAAACTCAGCACCCCTGCTTCTGGATGGCAGATTGCAGGAGCCATTTGGCACTCTCAAACCAGCCCAAGTTGGCAGTGGTGCCAGCTTGGGTCTGGGAGGCATCCCATTGGGCCACTCTGGGAGGACCTGAACACCAATGCTGGCCCTTTTCCTGCAGAACCCTGCTTCTGGATTTCAGGAGCCAGGCCTCCAAGCCCAAGTTGGCAGTGGTGCCAGCAGGCCGGAATTTCAGGAGCCAGCCGGCCACTGCGGGCCACCAGGACCTGAACACCAATGCTGGCCCTTTTTCCCTGGCAAACAAAACTCAGCACCCCTGCTTCTGGATGGCAGATTGCAGGAGCCATTTGGCACTCTCAAACCAGCCCAAGTTGGCAGTGGTGCCAGCTTGGGTCTGGGAGGCATCCTGCGCAATGCGGAATTTCAGGAGCCAGCCGGCCACTGGGCCACCAGGACCTGAACACCAATGCTGGGCCCTTTTCCCTGGCAAACAAAACTCAGCACCCCTGCTTCTGGATGGCAGATTGCAGGAGCCATTTGGCACTCTCAAACCAGCCCAAGTTGGCAGTGGTGCCAGCTTGGGTCTGGGAGGCATCCTGCGCAATGCGGAATTTCAGGAGCCAGCCGGCCACTGCGGGCCACCAGGACCTGAACACCACCAATGCTGGCCCTTTTCCCTGGCAACAAAACTCAGCACCCCTGCTTCTGGATGGCAGATTGCAGGAGCCATTTGGCACACTCTCAAACCAGCCCAAGTTGGCAGTGGTGCCAGCTTGGGTCTGGGAGGCATCCTGCGCAATGCGGAATTTCAGGAGCCCCGGCCACTGCGGGCCACCAGGACCTGAACACCAATGCTGGCCCTTTTCCTGGCAAACAAAACTCAGCACCCCTGCTTCTGGATGGCAGATTGCAGGAGCCATTTGGCACTCTCAAACCAGCCCAAGTTGGCAGTGGTGCCAGCTTGGGTCTGGGAGGCATCCTGCGCAATGCGGAATTTCAGGAGCCAGCCGGCCACTGCGGGCCACCAGGACCTGAACACCAATGCTGGCCCTTTTCCCTGGCAAACAAAACTCAGCACCCCTGCTTCTGGATGGCAGATTGCAGGAGCCATTTGGCACTCTCAAACCAGCCCAAGTTGGCAGTGGTGCCAGCTTGGGTCTGGGAGGCATCCTGCGCAATGCGGAATTTCAGGAGCCAGCCGGCCACTGCGGGCCACCAGACCCTGAACACCAATGCTGGCCCTTTTCCCTGGCAAACAAAACTCAGCACCCCTGCTTCTGGATGGCAGATTGCAGGAGCCATTTGGCACTCTCAAACCAGCCCAAGTTGGCAGTGGTGCCAGCTTGGGTCTGGGAGGCATCCTGCGCAATGCGGAATTTCAGGAGCCAGCCGGCCACTGCGGGCCACCAGGACCTGAACACCAATGCTGGCCCTTTTCCCTGGCAAACAAAACTCAGCACCCCTGCTTCTGGATGGCAGATTGCAGGAGCCATTTGGCACTCTCAAACCAGCCCAAGTTGGCAGTGGTGCCAGCTTGGGTCTGGGAGGCATCCTGCGCAATGCGGAATTTCAGGAGCCAGCCGCCACTGCGGGCCACCAGGACCTGAACACCAATGCTGGCCCTTTTCCCTGGCAAACAAAACTCAGCACCCCTGCTTCTGGATGGCAGATTGCAGGAGCCATTTGGCACTCTCAAACCAGCCCAAGTTGGCAGTGGTGCCAGCTTGGGTCTGGGAGGCATCCTGCGCAATGCGGAATTTCAGGAGCCAGCCACTGCGGGCCACCAGGACCTGCCACTGCTGGGCCACCAGGACCTGAACACCAATGCTGGCCCTTTTCCCTGGCAAAAAAATGCTGGCCCTTTTCCTGGCAAACAAAACTCAGCACCCCTGCTTCTGGATGGCAGATTGCAGGAGCCATTTGGCACTCTCAAACCAGCCCAAGTTGGCAGTGGTGCCAGCTTGGGTCTGGGAGGCATCCTGCGCAATGCGGGATTTCAGGAGCCAGCCGGCCACTGCGGGCCACCAGGACCTGAACACCAATGCTGGCCCTTTTCCCTGGCAAACAAAACTCAGCACCCCTGCTTCTGGATGGCAGATTGCAGGAGCCATTTGGCACTCTCAAACCAGCCCAAGTTGGCAGTGGTGCCAGCTTGGGTCTGGGAGGCATCCTGCGCAATGCGGAATTTCAGGAGAGCCAGCCGGCCACTGCGGGCCACCAGGACCTGAACACCAATGCTGGCCCTTTTCCCTGGCAAACAAAAACTCAGCACCCCTGCTTCTGGATGGCAGATTGCAGGAGCCATTTGGCACTCTCAAACCAGCCCAAGTTGGCAGTGGTGCCAGCTTGGGTCTGGGAGGCATCCTGCGCAATGCGGAATTTCAGGAGCCAGCCGGCCACTGCGGGCCACCAGGACCCTGAACACCAATGCTGGCCTTTTCCCTGGCAAACAAAACTCAGCACCCCTGCTTCTGGATGGCAGATTGCAGGAGCCATTTGGCACTCTCAAACCAGCCCAAGTTGGCAGTGGTGCCAGCTTGGGTCTGGGAGGCATCCTGCGCAATGCGGAATTTCAGGAGCCAGCCGGCCACTGCGGGCCACCAGGACCTGAACACCAATGCTGGCCCTTTTCCCTGGCAAACAAAACTCAGCACCCCTGCTTCTGGATGGCAGATTGCAGGAGCCATTTGGCACTCTCAAACCAGCCCAAGTTGGCAGTGGTGCCAGCTTGGGTCTGGGAGGCATCCTGCGCAATGCGGAATTTCAGGAGCCAGCCCGCCACTGCGGGCCACCAGGACCTGAACACCAATGCTGGCCCTTTTCCTGGCAAACAAAACTCAGCACCCCTGCTTCTGGATGGCAGATTGCAGGAGCCATTTGGCACTCTCAAACCAGCCCAAGTTGGCAGTGGTGCCAGCTTGGGTCTGGGAGGCATCCCTGCAATGCGGAATTTCAGGAGCCAGCCGGCCACTGCGGGCCACCAGGACCTGAACACCAATGCTGGCCCTTTTCCTGGCAAACAAAACTCAGCACCCCTGCTTCTGGATGGCAGATTGCAGGAGCCATTTGGCACTCTCAAACCAGCCCAAGTTGGCAGTGGTGCCAGCTTGGGTCTGGGAGGCATCCTGCGCAATGCGGAATTTCAGGAGCCAGCCCGGCCAGCGGGCCACCAGGACCTGAACACCAATGCTGGCCCTTTTCCCTGGCAAACAAAACTCAGCACTTGGCTTCTGGATGGAGGCATCCATTTGGCTCTCAAACCAGCCCAAGTTGGCAGTGGTGAATTTCAGGAGCCATTTGGAGCCTGGCCACTGGGCCACCAGGACCTGAACACCAATGCTGGCCTTTTCCCTGGCAAACAAAACTCAGCACCCCTGCTTCTGGATGGCAGATTGCAGGAGCCATTTGGCACTCTCAAACCAGCCCAAGTTGGCAGTGGTGCCAGCTTGGGTCTGGGAGGCATCCTGCGCAATGCGGAATTTCAGGAGCCAGCCGGCCACTGCGGGCCACCAGGACCTGAACACCAATGCTGGCCCTTTTCCCTGGCAAACAAAACTCAGCACCCCTGCTTCTGGATGGCAGATTGCAGGAGCCATTTGGCACTCTCAAACCAGCCCAAGTTGGTGGTGCCAGCTTGGGTCTGGGAGGCATCCTGCGCAATGCGGAATTTCAGGAGCCAGCCGGCCACTGCGGGCCACCAGGACCTGAACACCAATGCTGGCCCTTTTCCCTGGCAAACAAAACTCAGCACCCCTGCTTCTGGATGGCAGATTGCAGGAGCCATTTGGCACTCTCAAACCAGCCCAAGTTGGCAGTGGTGCCAGCTTGGGTCTGGGAGGCATCCTGCGCAATGCGGAATTTCAGGAGCCAGCCGGCCACTGCGGGCCACCAGGACCTGAACACCAATGCTGGCCCTTTTTCCCTGGCAAACAAAACTCAGCACCCCTGCTTCTGGATGGCAGATTGCAGGAGCCATTTGGCACTCTCAAACCAGCCCAAGTTGGCAGTGGTGCCAGCTTGGGTCTGGGAGGCATCCTGCGCAATGCGGAATTTCAGGAGCCAGCCGGCCACTGCGGGCCACCAGGACCTGAACACCAATGCTGGCCCTTTTCCCTGGCAAACAAAACTCAGCACCCCTGCTTCTGGATGGCAGATTGCAGGGAGCCATTTGGCACTCTCAAACCAGCCCAAGTTGGCAGTGGTGCCAGCTTGGGTCTGGGAGGCATCCTGCGCAATGCGGAATTTCAGGAGCCAGCCAGGAGCCACCACCCTGGCGGGCCACTGGGGCCACCAGGACCTGAACACCAATGCTGGCCCTTTTCCTGGCAAACAAAACTCAGCACCCCTGCTTCTGGATGGCAGATTGCAGGAGCCATTTGGCACTCTCAAACCAGCCCAAGTTGGCAGTGGTGCCAGCTTGGGTCTGGGAGGCATCCTGCGCAATGCGGAATTTCAGGAGCCAGCCGGCCACTGCGGGCCACCAGGACCTGAACACCAATGCTGGCCCTTTTCCTGGCAAACAAAACTCAGCACCCCTGCTTCTGGATGGCAGATTGCAGGAGCCATTTGGCACTCTCAAACCAGCCCAAGTTGGCAGTGGTGCCAGCTTGGGTCTGGGAGGCATCCTGCGCAATGCGGAATTTCAGGAGCCAGCCGGCCACTGCGGGCCACCAGGACCTGAACACCAATGCTGGCCCTTTTCCCTGGCAAACAAAACTCAGCACCCCTGCTTCTGGATGGCAGATTGCAGGAGCCATTTGGCACTCTCTCAAACCAGCCCAAGTTGGCAGTGGTGGTGCCAGCTTGGGGGTCTGGGAGGCATCCTGCGCAATGCGGAATTTCAGGAGCCAGCCGCCACCTGCGGGCCACCAGGCCACCAGGACCTGAACACCAATGCTGGCCCTTTTCCCTGGCAAACAAAACTCAGCACCCCTGCTTCTGGATGGCAGATTGCAGGAGCCATTTGGCACTCTCAAACCAGCCCAAGTTGGCAGTGGTGCCAGCTTGGGTCTGGGAGGCATCCTGCGCAATGCGGAATTTCAGGAGCCAGCCGGCCACTGCGGGCCACCAGGACCTGAACACCAATGCTGGCCCTTTTCCTGGCAAACAAAACTCAGCACCCCTGCTTCTGGATGGCAGATTGCAGGAGCCATTTGGCACTTTCAAACCAGCCCAAGTTGGCAGTGGTGCCAGCTTGGGTCTGGGAGGCATCCTGCGCAATGCGGAATTTCAGGAGCCAGCGGCCACTGCGGGCCACCAGGACCTGAACACCAATGCTGGCCCTTTTCCCTGGCAAACAAAACTCAGCACCCCTGCTTCTGGATGGCAGATTGCAGGAGCCATTTGGCACTCTCAAACCAGCCCAAGTTGGCAGTGGTGCCAGCTTGGGTCTGGGAGGCATCCTGCGCAATGCGGAATTTCAGGAGCCAGCCGGCCACTGCGGGCCACCAGGACCTGAACACCAATGCTGGCCCTTTTCCCTGGCAAACAAAACTCAGCACCCCTGCTTCTGGATGGCAGATTGCAGGAGCCATTTGGCACTCTCAAACCAGCCCAAGTTGGCAGTGGTGCCAGCTTGGGTCTGGGAGGCATCCTGCGCAATGCGGAATTTCAGGAGCCAGCCGGCCACTGCGGGCCACCAGGACCTGAACACCAATGCTGGCCCTTTTCCCTGGCAAACAAAACTCAGCACCCCTGCTTCTGGATGGCAGATTGCAGGAGCCATTTGGCACTCTCAAACCAGCCCAAGTTGGCAGTGGTGCCAGCTTGGGTCTGGGAGGCATCCTGCGCAAATGCGGAATTTCAGGAGCCAGCCGGCCACTGCGGGCCACCAGGACCTGAACACCAATGCTGGCCCTTTTCCCTGGCAAACAAAACTCAGCACCCCTGCTTCTGGATGGCAGATTGCAGGAGCCATTTGGCACTCTCAAACCAGCCCAAGTTGGCAGTGGTGCCAGCTTGGGTCTGGGAGGCATCCTGCGCAATGCGGATTTCAGGAGCCAGCCGGCCACTGCGGGCCACCAGGACCTGAACACCAATGCTGGCCCTTTTCCCTGGCAAACAAAACTCAGCACCCCTGCTTCTGGATGGCAGATTGCAGGAGCCATTTGGCACTCTCAAACCAGCCCAAGTTGGCAGTGGTGCCAGCATGGGTCTGGGAGGCATCCTGCGCAATGCGGAATTTCAGGAGCCAGCCAGCCGGCCGGGCCACCGGGCCACCAGGACCTGAACACCAATGCTGGCCCTTTTCCCTGGCAAACAAAAAACTCAGCACCCCTGCTTCTGGATGGCAGATTGCAGGAGCCATTTGGCACTCTCAAACCAGCCCAAGTTGGCAGTGGTGCCAGCTTGGGTCTGGGAGGCATCCTGCGCAATGCGGAATTTCAGGAGCCAGCCGGCCACCGCGGGCCACCAGGGCCAGGACCTGAACACACCAATGCTGGCCCTTTTCCCTTTGGCCTTTTTCCCTGGCAAACAAAACTCAGCAACCCTGCTTCACCCCTGCTTCTGGATGGCAGATTGCAGGAGCCATTTGGCACTCTCAAACCAGCCCAAGTTGGCAGTGGTGCCAGCTTGGGTCTGGGAGGCATCCTGCGCAATGCGGAATTTCAGGAGCCAGCCGGCCACTGCGGGCCACCAGGACCTGAACACCAATGCTGGCCCTTTTCCCTGGCAAACAAAACTCAGCACCCCTGCTTCTGGATGGCAGATTGCAGGAGCCATTTGGCACTCTCAAACCAGCCCAAGTTGGCAGTGGTGCCAGCTTGGGTCTGGGAGGCATCCTGCGCAATGCGGAATTTCAGGAGCCAGCCGGCCACTGCGGGCCACCAGGACCTGAACACCAATGCTGGCCCTTTTCCCTGGCAAACAAAACTCAGCACCCCTGCTTCTGGATGGCAGATTGCAGGAGCCATTTGGCACTCTCAAACCAGCCCAAGTTGGCAGTGGTGCCAGCTTGGGTCTGGGAGGCATCCTGCGCAATGCGGAATTTCAGGAGCCAGCCCGCCACTGCGGGCCACCAGGACCTGAACACCAATGCTGGCCCTTTTCCCTGGCAAACAAAACTCAGCACCCCTGCTTCTGGATGGCAGATTGCAGGAGCCATTTGGCACTCTCAAACCAGCCCAAGTTGGCAGTGGTGCCAGCTTGGGTCTGGGAGGCATCCTGCGCCATGCGGAATTTCAGGAGCCAGCCGGCCACTGCGGGCCACCAGGACCTGAACACCAATGCTGGCCCTTTTCCTGGCAAACAAAACTCAGCACCCCCTTCTTGGATGGCAGATTGCAGGAGCCATTTGGCACTCTCAAACCAGCCCAAGTTGGCAGTGGTGCCAGCTTGGGTCTGGGAGGCATCCTGCGCAATGCGGAATTTCAGGAGCCAGCCGGCCACTGCGGGCCACCAGGACCTGAACACCAATGCTGGCCCTTTTCCCTGGCAAACAAAACTCAGCACCCCTGCTTCTGGATGGCAGATTGCAGGAGCCATTTGGCACTCTCAAACCAGCCCAAGTTGGCAGTGGTGCCAGCTTGGGTCTGGGAGGCATCCTGCGCAATGCGGAATTTCAGGAGCCAGCCCGGCCACTGCGGGCCACCAGGACCTGAACACCAATGCTGGCCCTTTTCCCTGGCAAACAAAACTCAGCACCCCTGCTTCTGGATGGCAGATTGCAGGAGCCATTTGGCACTCTCAAACCAGCCCAAGTTGGCAGTGGTGCCAGCTTGGGTCTGGGAGGCATCCTGCGCAATGCGGAATTTCAGGAGCCAGCCGGCCACTGCGGGCCACCAGGACCTGAACACCAATGCTGGCCCTTTTCCCTGGCAAACAAAACTCAGCACCCCTGCTTCTGGATGGCAGATTGCAGGAGCCATTTGGCACTCTCAAACCAGCCCAAGTTGGCAGTGGTGCCAGCTTGGGTCTGGGAGGCATCCTGCGCAATGCGGAATTTCAGGAGCCAGCCGGCCACTGCGGGCCACCAGGACCTGAACACCAATGCTGGCCCTTTTCCCTGGCAAACAAAACTCAGCACCCCTGCTTCTGGATGGCAGATTGCAGGAGCCATTTGGCACTCTCAAACCAGCCCAAGTTGGCAGTGGTGCCAGCTTGGGTCTGGGAGGCATCCTGCAATGCGGAATTTCAGGAGCCAGCCGGGCCACTGCGGGCCACCAGGACCTGAACACCAATGCTGGCCCTTTTCCCTGGCAAACAAAACTCAGCACCCTGCTTCTGGATGGCAGATTGCAGGAGCCATTTGGCACTCTCAAACCAGCCCAAGTTGGCAGTGGTGCCAGCTTGGGTCTGGGAGGCATCCTGCGCAATGCGGAATTTCAGGAGCCAGCCGGCCACTGCGGGCCACCAGGACCTGAACACCAATGCTGGCCCTTTTCCCTGGCAAACAAAACTCAGCACCCCTGCTTCTGGATGGCAGATTGCAGGAGCCACTCAAACCAGCCCAAGTTGGCAGTGGTGCCAGCTTGGGTCTGGGAGGCATCCCAATGCGGAATTTCAGGAGCCAGCCCGCCACTGCGGGCCACCAGGACCTGAACACCAATGCTGGCCCTTTTCCCTGGCAAACAAAACTCAGCACCCCTGCTTCTGGATGGCAGATTGCAGGAGCCATTTGGCACTCTCAAACCAGCCCAAGTTGGCAGTGGTGCCAGCTTGGGTCTGGGAGGCATCCTGCGCAATGCGGAATTTCAGGAGCCAGCCCGGCCCACCGGCCACCAGGACCTGAACACCAATGCTGGCCCTTTTCCCTGGCAAACAAAACTCAGCACCCCTGCTTCTGGATGGCAGATTGCAGGAGCCATTTGGCACTCTCAAACCAGCCCAAGTTGGCAGTGGTGCCAGCTTGGGTCTGGCATGCGGAATTTCAGGAGCCAGCCGGCCACTGCGGGCCACCAGGACCCTGAACACCAATGCTGGCCCTTTTCCTGGCAAACAAAACTCAGCACCCCTGCTTCTGGATGGCAGATTGCAGGAGCCATTTGGCACTCTCAAACCAGCCCAAGTTGGCAGTGGTGCCAGCTTGGGTCTGGGAGGCATCCTGCGCAATGCGGAATTTCAGGAGCCAGCCGGCCACTGCGGGCCACCAGGACCTGAACACCAATGCTGGCCCTTTTCCCTGGCAAACAAAACTCAGCACCCCTGCTTCTGGATGGCAGATTGCAGGAGCCATTTGGCACTCTCAAACCAGCCCAAGTTGGCAGTGGTGCCAGCTTGGGTCTGGGAGGCATCCTGCGCAATGCGGAATTTCAGGAGCCAGCCCGGCCACTGCGGGCCACCAGGACCTGAACACCAATGCTGGCCCTTTTCCCTGGCAAACAAAACTCAGCACCCCTGCTTCTGGATGGCAGATTGCAGGAGCCATTTGGCACTCTCAAACCAGCCCAAGTTGGCAGTGGTGCCAGCTTGGGTCTGGGAGGCATCCTGCGCAATGCGGAATTTCAGGAGCCAGCCGGCCACTGCGGGCCACCAGGACCTGAACACCAATGCTGGCCCTTTTCCCTGGCAAACAAAACTCAGCACCCCTGCTTCTGGATGGCAGATTGCAGGAGCCATTTGGCACTCTCAAACCAGCCCAAGTTGGCAGTGGTGCCAGCTTGGGTCTGGGAGGCATCCTGCGCAACGCGGAATTTCAGGAGCCAGCCGGCCACTGCGGGCCACCAGGACCTGAACACCAATGCTGGCCCTTTTCCCTGGCAAACAAAACTCAGCACCCCTGCTTCTGGATGGCAGATTGCAGGAGCCATTTGGCACTCTCAAACCAGCCCAAGTTGGCAGTGGTGCCAGCTTGGGTCTGGGAGGCATCCTGCGCAATGCGGAATTTCAGGAGCCAGCCGGCCACTGCGGGCCACCAGGACCTGAACACCAATGCTGGCCCTTTTCCCTGGCAAACAAAACTCAGCACCCCTGCTTCTGGATGGCAGATTGCAGGAGCCATTTGGCACTCTCAAACCAGCCCAAGTTGGCAGTGGTGCCAGCTTGGGTCTGGGAGGCATCCTGCGCAATGCGGAATTTCAGGAGCCAGCCGGCCACTGCGGGCCACCAGGACCTGAACACCAATGCTGGCCCTTTTCCCTGGCAAACAAAACTCAGCACCCCTGCTTCTGGATGGCAGATTGCAGGAGCCATTTGGCACTCTCAAACCAGCCCAAGTTGGCAGTGGTGCCAGCTTGGGTCTGGGAGGCATCCTGCAATGCGGAATTTCTGCGGGCCACCAGGACCTGAACACCAATGCTGGCCCTTTTCCCTGGCAAACAAAACTCAGCACCCCTGCTTCTGGATGCCAGATTGCAGGAGCCAAACCAGCCCAAGTTGGCAGTGGTGCCCTGGGTCTGGGAGGCACACCAGGAGCCACCTGCGGGCCACCAGGACCTGAACACCAATGCTGGCCTTTTCCCTGGCAAACAAAACTCAGCACCCCTGCTTCTGGATGGCAGATTGCAGGAGCCATTTGGCACTCTCAAACCAGCCCAAGTTGGCAGTGGTGCCAGCTTGGGTCTGGGAGGCATCCTGCGCAATGCGGAATTTCAGGAGCCAGCCGGCCACTGCGGGCCACCAGGACCTGAACACCAATGCTGGCCCTTTTCCCTGGCAAACAAAACTCAGCACCCCTGCTTCTGGATGGCAGATTGCAGGAGCCATTTGGCACTCTCAAACCAGCCCAAGTTGGCAGTGGTGCCAGCTTGGGTCTGGGAGGCATCCTGCGCAATGCGGAATTTCAGGAGCCAGCCCGGCCACTGCGGGCCACCAGGACCTGAACACCAATGCTGGCCCTTTCCCTGGCAAACAAAACTCAGCACCCCTGCTTCTGGATGGCAGATTGCAGGAGCCATTTGGCACTCTCAAACCAGCCCAAGTTGGCAGTGGTGCCAGCTTGGGTCTGGGAGGCATCCTGCGCAATGCGGAATTTCAGGAGCCAGCCGGCCACTGCGGGCCACCAGGACCTGAACACCAATGCTGGCCCTTTTCCCTGGCAAACAAAACTCAGCACCCCTGCTTCTGGATGGCAGATTGCAGGAGCCATTTGGCACTCTCAAACCAGCCCAAGTTGGCAGTGGTGCCAGCTTGGGTCTGGGAGGCATCCTGCGCAATGCGGAATTTCAGGAGGCAGCCGGCCACTGCGGGCCACCAGGACCTGAACACCAATGCTGGCCCTTTTCCCTGGCAAACAAAACTCAGCACCCCTGCTTCTGGATGGCAGATTGCAGGAGCCCCTCAAACCAGCCCAAGTTGGCAGTGGTGCCATGGGTCTGGGAGGCATCCTGCGCAATGCGGAATTTCAGGAGCCAGCCGGCCACTGCGGGCCACCAGGACCTGAACACCAATGCTGGCCCTTTTCCCTGGCAAACAAAACTCAGCACCCCTGCTTCTGGATGGCAGATTGCAGGAGCCATTTGGCACTCTCAAACCAGCCCAAGTTGGCAGTGGTGCCAGCTTGGGTCTGGGAGGCATCCTGCGCAATGCGGAATTTCAGGAGCCAGCCGGCCACTGCGGGCCACCAGGACCTGAACACCAATGCTGGCCCTTTTCCCTGGCAAACAAAACTCAGCACCCCTGATTCTGGATACCAGATTGTAGGAGCCATTTGGCACTCTCAAACCAGCCCAAGTTGGCAGTGGTGCCAGCTTGGGTCTGGGAGGCATCCTGCGCAATGCGGAATTTCAGGAGCCAGCCGGCCACTGCGGGCCACCAGGACCTGAACACCAATGCTGGCCCTTTTCCCTGGCAAACAAAACTCAGCACCCCTGCTTCTGGATGGCAGATTGCAGGAGCCATTTGGCACTCTCAAACCAGCCCAAGTTGGCAGTGGTGCCAGCTTGGGTCTGGGAGGCATCCTGCGCAATGCGGAATTTCAGGAGCCAGCCGGCCACTGCGGGCCACCAGGACCTGAACACCAATGCTGGCCCTTTTCCCTGGCAAACAAAACTCAGCACCCCTGCTTCTGGATGGCAGATTGCAGGAGCCATTTGGCACTCTCAAACCAGCCCAAGTTGGCAGTGGTGCCAGCTTGGGTCTGGGAGGCATCCTGCGCAATGCGGAATTTCAGGAGCCAGCCGCCACTGCGGGCCACCAGGACCTGAACACCAATGCTGGCCCTTTTCCCTGGCAAACAAAACTCAGCACCCCTGCTTCTGGATGGCAGATTGCAGGAGCCATTTGGCACTCTCAAACCAGCCCAAGTTGGCAGTGGTGCCAGCTTGGGTCTGGGAGGCATCCTGCGCAATGCGGAATTTCAGGAGCCAGCCGGCCACTGGGCCACCAGGACCTGAACACCAATGCTGGCCCTTTTCCCTGGCAAACAAAACTCAGCACCCCTGCTTCTGGATGGCAGATTGCAGGAGCCATTTGGCACTCTCAAACCAGCCCAAGTTGGCAGTGGTGCCAGCTTGGGTCTGGGAGGCATCCTGCGCAATGCGGAATTTCAGGAGCCAGCCGGCCACTGCGGGCCACCAGGACCTGAACACCAATGCTGGCCCTTTTCCTGGCAAACAAAACTCAGCACCCCTGCTTCTGGATGGCAGATTGCAGGAGCCATTTGGCACTCTCAAACCAGCCCAAGTTGGCAGTGGTGCCAGCTTGGGTCTGGGAGGCATCCTGCGCAATGCGGAATTTCAGGAGCCAGCCGGCCACTGCGGGCCACCAGGACCTGAACACCAATGCTGGCCCTTTTCCTGGCAAACAAAACTCAGCACCCCTGCTTCTGGATGGCAGATTGCAGGAGCCATTTGGCACTCTCAAACCAGCCCAAGTTGGCAGTGGTGCCAGCTTGGGTTGGGAGGCATCCTGCGCAATGCGGAATTTCAAACCAGCCCAAGCTGGCCTTTTTGGCAGTGGTGCCAGCCATTTGGGCCCTGGGAGGCAGCTTGGGTCTGGGAGGCATCCTGCGCAATGCGGAATTTCAGGAGCCAGCCCGGCCACTGCGGGCCACCAGGACCTGAACACCAATGCTGGCCCTTTTCCCTGGCAAACAAAACTCAGCACCCTGCTTCTGGATGGCAGATTGCAGGAGCCATTTGGCACTCTCAAACCAGCCCAAGTTGGCAGTGGTGCCAGCTTGGGTCTGGGAGGCATCCTGCGCAATGCGGAATTTCAGGAGCCAGCCGGCCACTGCGGGCCACCAGGACCTGAACACCAATGCTGGCCCTTTTCCTGGCAAACAAAACTCAGCACCCCTGCTTCTGGATGGCAGATTGCAGGAGCCATTTGGCACTCTCAAACCAGCCCAAGTTGGCAGTGGTGCCAGCTTGGGTCTGGGAGGCATCCTGCGCAATGCGGAATTTCAGGAGCCAGCCGGCCACTGCGGGCCACCAGGACCTGAACACCAATGCTGGCCCTTTTCCCTGGCAAACAAAACTCAGCACCCCTGCTTCTGGATGGCAGATTGCAGGAGCCATTTGGCACTCTCAAACCAGCCCAAGTTGGCAGTGGTGCCAGCTTGGGTCTGGGAGGCATCCTGCGCGCAATGCGGAATTTCAGGAGCCAGCCGGCCACTGCGGGCCACCAGGACCTGAACACCAATGCTGGCCCTTTTCCCTGGCAAACAAAACTCAGCACCCCTGCTTCTGGATGGCAGATTGCAGGAGCCATTTGGCACTCTCAAACCAGCCCAAGTTGGCAGTGGTGCCAGCTTGGGTCTGGGAGGCATCCTGCGCAATGCGGAATTTCAGGAGCCAGCCGGCCACTGCGGGCCACCAGGACCTGAACACCAATGCTGGCCCTTTTCCTGGCAAACAAAACTCAGCACCCCTGCTTCTGGATGGCAGATTGCAGGAGCCATTTGGCACTCTCAAACCAGCCCAAGTTGGCAGTGGTGCCAGCTTGGGTCTGGGAGGCATCCTGCGCAATGCGGAATTTCAGGAGCCAGCCGGCCACTGCGGGCCACCAGGACCTGAACACCAATGCTGGCCCTTTTCCCTGGCAAACAAAACTCAGCACCCCTGCTTCTGGATGGCAGATTGCAGGAGCCATTTGGCACTCTCAAACCAGCCCAAGTTGGCAGTGGTGCCAGCTTGGGTCTGGGAGGCATCCTGCGCAATGCGGAATTTCAGGAGCCAGCCGCCACTGCGGGCCACCAGGACCTGAACACCAATGCTGGCCCTTTTCCTGGCAAACAAAACTCAGCACCCCTGCTTCTGGATGGCAGATTGCAGGAGCCATTTGGCACTCTCAAACCAGCCCAAGTTGGCAGTGGTGCCAGCTTGGGTCTGGGAGGCATCCTGCGCAATGCGGAATTTCAGGAGCCAGCCGGCCACTGCGGGCCACCAGGACCTGAACACCAATGCTGGCCCTTTTCCCTGGCAAACAAAACTCAGCACCCCTGCTTCTGGATGGCAGATTGCAGGAGCCATTTGGCACTCTCAAACCAGCCCAAGTTGGCAGTGGTGCCAGCTTGGGTCTGGGAGGCATCCTGCAATGCGGAATTTCAGGAGCCAGCCGGCCACTGCGGGCCACCAGGACCTGAACACCAAATGCTGGCCCTTTTCCCTGGCAAACAAAACTCAGCACCCCTGCTTCTGGATGGCAGATTGCAGGAGCCATTTGGCACTCTCAAACCAGCCCAAGTTGGCAGTGGTGCCAGCTTGGGTCTGGGAGGCATCCTGCGCAATGCGGAATTTCAGGAGCCAGCCGGCCACTGCGGGCCACCAGGACCTGAACACCAATGCTGGCCCTTTTCCCTGGCAAACAAAACTCAGCACCCCTGCTTCTGGATGGCAGATTGCAGGAGCCATTTGGCTCTCAAAATCCAGCCCAAGTTGGCAGTGGTGCCAGCTTGGGTCTGGGAGGCATCCTGCGCAATGCGGAATTTCAGGAGCCAGCCGGCCACTGCGGGCCACCAGGACCTGAACACCAATGCTGGCCCTTTTCCCTGGCAAACAAAACTCAGCACCCCTGCTTCTGGATGGCAGATTGCAGGAGCCATTTGGCACTCTCAAACCAGCCCAAGTTGGCAGTGGTGCCAGCTTGGGTCTGGGAGGCATCCTGCGCAATGCGGAATTTCAGGAGCCAGCCGGCCACTGCGGGCCACCAGGACCTGAACACCAATGCTGGCCCTTTTCCCTGGCAAACAAAACTCAGCACCCCTGCTTCTGGATGGCAGATTGCAGGAGCCATTTGGCACTCTCAAACCAGCCCAAGTTGGCAGTGGTGCCAGCTTGGGTCTGGGAGGCATCCTGCGCAATGCGGAATTTCAGGAGCCAGCCGGCCACTGCGGGCCACCAGGACCTGAACACCAATGCTGGCCTTTTCCTGGCAAACAAAACTCAGCACCCCTGCTTCTGGATGGCAGATTGCAGGAGCCATTTGGCACTCTCAAACCAGCCCAAGTTGGCAGTGGTGCCAGCTTGGGTCTGGGAGGCATCCTGCGCAATGCGGAATTTCAGGAGCCAGCCGCCACTGCGGGCCACCAGGACCTGAACACCAATGCTGGCCCTTTTCCCTGGCAAACAAAACTCAGCACCCCTGCTTCTGGATGGCAGATTGCAGGAGCCATTTGGCACTCTCAAACCAGCCCAAGTTGGCAGTGGTGCCAGCTTGGGTCTGGGAGGCATCCTGCGCAATGCGGAATTTCAGGAGCCAGCCCGGCCACTGCGGGCCACCAGGACCTGAACACCAATGCTGGCCCTTTTCCTGGCAAACAAAACTCAGCACCCCTGCTTCTGGATGGCAGATTGCAGGAGCCATTTGGCACTCAAACCAGCCCAAGTTGGCAGTGGTGCCAGCTTGGGTCTGGGAGGCATCCTGCGCAATGCGGAATTTCAGGAGCCAGCCCGGCCACTGCGGGCCACCAGGACCTGAACACCAATGCTGGCCCTTTTCCTGGCAAACAAAACTCAGCACCCCTGCTTCTGGATGGCAGATTGCAGGAGCCATTTGGCACTCTCAAACCAGCCCAAGTTGGCAGTGGTGCCAGCTTGGGTCTGGGAGGCATCCTGCGCAATGCGGAATTTCAGGAGCCAGCCGGCCACTGCGGGCCACCAGGACCTGAACACCAATGCTGGCCCTTTTCCCTGGCAAACAAAACTCAGCACCCCTGCTTCTGGATGGCAGATTGCAGGAGCCATTTGGCACTCTCAAACCAGCCCAAGTTGGCAGTGGTGCCAGCTTGGGTCTGGGAGGCATCCTGCGCAATGCGGAATTTCAGGAGCCAGCCGGCCACTGCGGGCCACCAGGACCTGAACACCAATGCTGGCCCTTTTCCCTGGCAAACAAAACTCAGCACCCCTGCTTCTGGATGGCAGATTGCAGGAGCCATTTGGCACTCAAACCAGCCCAAGTTGGCAGTGGTGCCAGCTTGGGTCTGGGAGGCATCCTGCGCAAATGCGGAATTTCAGGAGCCAGCCGGCCACTGCGGGCCACCAGGACCTGAACACCAATGCTGGCCCTTTTCCTGGCAAACAAAACTCAGCACCCCTGCTTCTGGATGGCAGATTGCAGGAGCCATTTGGCACTCTCAAACCAGCCCAAGTTGGCAGTGGTGCCAGCTTGGGTCTGGGAGGCATCCCTGCAATGCGGAATTTCAGGAGCCAGCCGGCCACTGCGGGCCACCAGGACCTGAACACCAATGCTGGCCCTTTTCCCTGGCAAACAAAACTCAGCACCCCTGCTTCTGGATGGCAGATTGCAGGAGCCATTTGGCACTCTCAAACCAGCCCAAGTTGGCAGTGGTGCCAGCTTGGGTCTGGGAGGCATCCTGCGCAATGCGGAATTTCAGGAGCCAGCCGGCCACTGCGGGCCACCAGGACCTGAACACCAATGCTGCCTTTTCCCTGGCAAACAAAACTCAGCACCCCTGCTTCTGGATGGCAGATTGCAGGAGCCATTTGGCACTCTCAAACCAGCCCAAGTTGGCAGTGGTGCCAGCTTGGGTCTGGGAGGCATCCTGCGCAATGCGGAATTTCAGGAGCCAGCCGGCCACTGCGGGCCACCAGGACCTGAACACCAATGCTGGCCCTTTTCCCTGGCAAACAAAACTCAGCACCCCTGCTTCTGGATGGCAGATTGCAGGAGCCATTTGGCACTCTCAAACCAGCCCAAGTTGGCAGTGGTGCCAGCTTGGGTCTGGGAGGCATCCTGCGCAATGCGGAATTTCAGGAGCCAGCCGGCCACTGCGGGCCACCAGGACCTGAACACCAATGCTGGCCCTTTTCCCTGGCAAACAAAACTCAGCACCCCTGCTTCTGGATGGCAGATTGCAGGAGCCATTTGGCACTCTCAAAAACCAGCCAAGTTGGCAGTGGTGCCAGCTTGGGTCTGGGAGGCATCCTGCGCGCAATGCGGAATTTCAGGAGCCAGCCGGCCACTGCGGGCCACCAGGACCTGAACACCAATGCTGGCCCTTTTCCCTGGCAAACAAAACTCAGCACCCCTGCTTCTGGATGGCAGATTGCAGGAGCCATTTGGCACTCTCAAACCAGCCCAAGTTGGCAGTGGTGCCAGTCTGGGAGGCAGCTTGGGAGGCCATGCGGGCCACCAGGACCTGAACGCACCCCTGCTTCTGGATGGCAGATTGCAGGAGCCATTTGGCACTCTCAAACCAGCCCAAGTTGGCAGTGGTGCCAGCTTGGGTCTGGGAGGCATCCTGCGCAATGCGGAATTTCAGGAGCCAGCCGGCCACTGCGGGCCACCAGGACCTGAACACCAATGCTGGCCCTTTTCCCTGGCAAACAAAACTCAGCACCCCTGCTTCTGGATGGCAGATTGCAGGAGCCATTTGGCACTCTCAAACCAGCCCAAGTTGGCAGTGGTGCCAGCTTGGGTCTGGGAGGCATCCCTGCAATGCGGAATTTCAGGAGCCAGCCAGGCCACTGCAGGGCCACCAGGACCTGAACACCAATGCTGGCCCTTTTCCTGGCAAACAAAACTCAGCACCCCTGCTTCTGGATGGCAGATTGCAGGAGCCATTTGGCACTCTCAAACCAGCCCAAGTTGGCAGTGGTGCCAGCTTGGGTCTGGGAGGCATCCTGCGCAATGCGGAATTTCAGGAGCCAGCCGGCCACTGCGGGCCACCAGGACCTGAACACCAATGCTGGCCCTTTTCCTGGCAAACAAAACTCAGCACCCCTGCTTCTGGATGGCAGATTGCAGGAGCCATTTGGCACTCTCAAACCAGCCCAAGTTGGCAGTGGTGCCAGCTTGGGTCTGGGAGGCATCCTGCGCAATGCGGAATTTCAGGAGCCAGCCGGCCACTGCGGGCCACCAGGACCTGAACACCAATGCTGGCCCTTTTCCTGGCAAACAAAACTCAGCACCCCTGCTTCTGGATGGCAGATTGCAGGAGCCATTTGGCACTCTCAAACCAGCCCAAGTTGGCAGTGGTGCCAGCTTGGGTCTGGGAGGCATCCTGCGCAATGCGGAATTTCAGGAGCCAGCCGGCCACTGCGGGCCACCAGGACCTGAACACCAATGCTGGCCCTTTTCCCTGGCAAACAAAACTCAGCACCCCTGCTTCTGGATGGCAGATTGCAGGAGCCATTTGGCACTCTCAAACCAGCCCAAGTTGGCAGTGGTGCCAGCTTGGGTCTGGGAGGCATCCTGCGCAATGCGGAATTTCAGGAGCCAGCCGGCCACTGCGGGCCACCAGGACCTGAACACCAATGCTGGCCCTTTTCCCTGGCAAACAAAACTCAGCACCCCTGCTTCTGGATGGCAGATTGCAGGAGCCATTTGGCACTCTCAAACCAGCCCAAGTTGGCAGTGGTGCCAGCTTGGGTCTGGGAGGCATCCCAATCAATGCGGAATTTCAGGAGCCAGCCGGCCACTGCGGGCCACCAGGACCTGAACACCAATGCTGGCCCTTTTCCTGGCAAACAAAACTCAGCACCCCTGCTTCTGGATGGCAGATTGCAGGAGCCATTTGGCACTCTCAAACCAGCCCAAGTTGGCAGTGGTGCCAGCTTGGGTCTGGGAGGCATCCTGCGCAATGCGGAATTTCAGGAGCCAGCCGGCCACTGCGGGCCACCAGGACCTGAAAACCAATGCTGGCCCTTTTCCCTGGCAAACAAAACTCAGCACCCCTGCTTCTGGATGGCAGATTGCAGGAGCCATTTGGCACTCTCAAACCAGCCCAAGTTGGCAGTGGTGCCAGCTTGGGTCTGGGAGGCATCCTGCAATGCGCGGAATTTCAGGAGCCAGCCGGCCACTGCGGGCCACCAGGACCTGAACACCAATGCTGGCCCCTTTCCCTGGCAAACAAAACTCAGCACCCCTGCTTCTGGATGGCAGATTGCAGGAGCCATTTGGCACTCTCAAACCAGCCCAAGTTGGCAGTGGTGCCAGCTTGGGTCTGGGAGGCATCCTGCGCAATGCGGAATTTCAGGAGCCAGCCGGCCAGCGGGCCACCAGGACCTGGAACACCAATGCTGGCCCTTTTCCCTGGCAAACAAAACTCAGCAGCCCCTGCTTCTGGATGGCAGATTGCAGGAGCCATTTGGCACTCTCAAACCAGCCCAAGTTGGCAGTGGTGCCAGCTTGGGTCTGGGAGCATCCGCAATGCGGAATTTCAGGAGCCAGCCGGCCACTGCGGGCCACCAGGACCTGAACACCAATGCTGGCCCTTTTCCTGGCAAACAAAACTCAGCACCCTGCTTCTGGATGGCAGATTGCAGGAGCCATTTGGCACTCTCAAACCAGCCCAAGTTGGCAGTGGTGCCAGCTTGGGTCTGGGAGGCATCCTGCGCAATGCGGAATTTTCAGGAGCCAGCCGGCCACTGGGCCACCAGGACCTGAACACCAATGCTGGCCCTTTTCCCTGGCAAACAAAACTCAGCACCCCTGCTTCTGGATGGCAGATTGCAGGAGCCATTTGGCACTCTCAAACCAGCCCAAGTTGGCAGTGGTGCCAGCTTGGGTCTGGGAGGCATCCTGCGCAATGCGGAATTTCAGGAGCCAGCCCGGCCACTGCGGGCCACCAGGACCTGAACACCAATGCTGGCCCTTTTCCTGGCAAACAAAACTCAGCACCCCTGCTTCTGGATGGCAGATTGCAGGACCATTTGGCACTCTCAAACCAGCCCAAGTTGGCAGTGGTGCCAGCTTGGGTCTGGGAGGCATCCCCAATGCGGAATTTGAACCACTGAACAATGCTGGCCCTTTTCCCTGGCAAACAAAACTCAGCACCCCTGCTTCTGGATGGCAGATTGCAGGAGCCATTTGGCACTCTCAAACCAGCCCAAGTTGGCAGTGGTGCCAGCTTGGGTCTGGGAGGCATCCTGCGCAATGCGGAATTTCAGGAGCCAGCCGGCCACTGCGGGCCACCAGGACCTGAACACCAATGCTGGCCCTTTTCCCTGGCAAACAAAACTCAGCACCCCTGCTTCTGGATGGCAGATTGCAGGAGCCATTTTGGCACTCTCAAACCAGCCCAAGTTGGCAGTGGTGCCAGCTTGGGTCTGGGAGGCATCCTGCGCAATGCGGAATTTCAGGAGCCAGCCGGCCACTGCGGGCCACCAGGACCTGAACACCAATGCTGGCCCTTTTCCTGGCAAACAAAACTCAGCACCCCTGCTTCTGGATGGCAGATTGCAGGAGCCATTTGGCACTCTCAAACCAGCCCAAGTTGGCAGTGGTGCCAGCTTGGGTCTGGGAGGCATCCTGCGCGCAATGCGGAATTTCAGGAGCCAGCCCGGCCACTGCGGGCCACCAGGACCTGAACACCAATGCTGGCCCTTTTCCCTGGCAAACAAAACTCAGCACCCCTGCTTCTGGATGGCAGATTGCAGGAGCCATTTGGCACTCTCAAACCAGCCCAAGTTGGCAGTGGTGCCAGCTTGGGTCTGGGAGGCATCCTGCGCAATGCGGAATTTCAGGAGCCAGCCGGCCACTGCGGGCCACCAGGACCTGAACACCAATGCTGGCCCTTTTCCCTGGCAAACAAAACTCAGCACCCCTGCTTCTGGATGGCAGATTGCAGGAGCCATTTGGCACTCTCAAACCAGCCCAAGTTGGCAGTGGTGCCAGCTTGGGTCTGGGAGGCATCCTGCAATGCGGAATTTCAGGAGCCAGCCGGCCACTGCGGGCCACCAGGACCTGAACACCAATGCTGGCCCTTTTCCTGGCAAACAAAACTCAGCACCCTGCTTCTGGATGGCAGATTGCAGGAGCCATTTGGCACTTTCAAACCAGCCCAAGTTGGCAGTGGTGCCAGCTTGGGTCTGGGAGGCATCCTGCGCAATGCGGAATTTCTGGGAGGCAGCCAGCCCGGCCACTGCGGGCCACCAGGACCTGAACACCAATGCTGGCCCTTTTCCCTGGCAAACAAAAAACTCAGCACCCCTGCTTCTGGATGGCAGATTGCAGGAGCCATTTGGCACTCTCAAACCAGCCCAAGTTGGCAGTGGTGCCAGCTTGGGTCTGGGAGGCATCCTGCGCAATGCGGAATTTCAGGAGCCAGCCGGCCACTGCGGGCCACCAGGACCTGAACACCAATGCTGGCCCTTTTCCCTGGCAAACAAAACTCAGCACCCCTGCTTCTGGATGGCAGATTGCAGGAGCCATTTGGCACTCTCAAACCAGCCCAAGTTGGCAGTGGTGCCAGCTTGGGTCTGGGAGGCATCCTGCGCAATGCGGAATTTCAGGAGCCAGCCCGGCCACTGCGGGCCACCAGGACCTGAACACCAATGCTGGCCCTTTTCCTGGCAAACAAAACTCAGCACCCCTGCTTCTGGATGGCAGATTGCAGGAGCCATTTGGCACTCTCAAACCAGCCCAAGTTGGCAGTGGTGCCAGCTTGGGTCTGGGAGGCATCCTGCGCAATGCGGAATTTCAGGAGCCAGCCGGCCACTGCGGGCCACCAGGACCTGAACACCAATGCTGGCCCTTTTCCCTGGCAAACAAAACTCAGCACCCCTGCTTCTGGATGGCAGATTGCAGGAGCCATTTGGCACTCTCAAACCAGCCCAAGTTGGCAGTGGTGCCAGCTTGGGTCTGGGAGGCATCCTGCGCAATGCGGAATTTCAGGAGCCAGCCGGCCACTGCGGGCCACCAGGACCTGAACACCAATGCTGGCCCTTTTCCTGGCAAACAAAACTCAGCACCCCTGCTTCTGGATGGCAGATTGCAGGAGCCATTTGGCACTCTCAAACCAGCCCAAGTTGGCAGTGGTGCCAGCTTGGGTCTGGGAGGCATCCCTGCGCAATGCGGAATTTCAGGAGCCAGCCGGCCACTGCGGGCCACCAGGACCTGAACACCAATGCTGGCCCTTTTCCCTGGCAAACAAAACTCAGCACCCCTGCTTCTGGATGGCAGATTGCAGGAGCCATTTGGCACTCTCAAACCAGCCCAAGTTGGCAGTGGTGCCAGCTTGGGTCTGGGAGGCATCCTGCGCAATGCGGAATTTCAGGAGCCAGCCGGCCACTGCGGGCCACCAGGACCTGAACACCAATGCTGGCCCTTTTCCTGGCAAACAAAACTCAGCACCCCTGCTTCTGGATGGCAGATTGCAGGAGCCATTTGGCACTCTCAAACCAGCCCAAGTTGGCAGTGGTGCCAGCTTGGGTCTGGGAGGCATCCTGCGCAATGCGGAATTTCAGGAGCCAGCCGGCCACTGCGGGCCACCAGGACCTGAACACCAATGCTGGCCCTTTTTCCTGGCAAACAAAACTCAGCACCCCTGCTTCTGGATGGCAGATTGCAGGAGCCATTTGGCACTCTCAAACCAGCCCAAGTTGGCAGTGGTGCCAGCTTGGGTCTGGGAGGCATCCTGCGCAATGCGGAATTTCAGGAGCCACCCGGCCACTGCGGGCCACCAGGACCTGAACACCAATGCTGGCCCTTTTCCCTGGCAAACAAAACTCAGCACCCCTGCTTCTGGATGGCAGATTGCAGGAGCCATTTGGCACTCTCAAACCAGCCCAAGTTGGCAGTGGTGCCAGCTTGGGTCTGGGAGGGCGCAATGCGGAATTTCAGGAGCCAGCCGGCCACTGCGGGCCACCAGGACCTGAACACCAATGCTGGCCCTTTTCCCTGGCAAACAAAACTCAGCACCCCTGCTTCTGGATGGCAGATTGCAGGAGCCATTTGGCACTCTCAAACCAGCCCAAGTTGGCAGTGGTGCCAGCTTGGGTCTGGGAGGCATCCTGCGCAATGCGGAATTTCAGGAGCCAGCCGGCCACTGCGGGCCACCAGGACCTGAACACCAATGCTGGGCCTTTTCCCTGGCAAACAAAACTCAGCACCCCTGCTTCTGGATGGCAGATTGCAGGAGCCATTTGGCACTCTCAAACCAGCCCAAGTTGGCAGTGGTGCCAGCTTGGGTCTGGGAGGCATCCTGCGCAATGCGGAATTTCAGGAGCCAGCCGGCCACTGCGGGCCACCAGGACCTGAACACCAATGGGCCCTTTTCCCTGGCAAACAAAACTCAGCACCCCTGCTTCTGGATGGCAGATTGCAGGAGCCATTTGGCACTCTCAAACCAGCCCAAGTTGGCAGTGGTGCCAGCTTGGGTCTGGGAGGCATCCTGCGCAATGCGGAATTTCAGGAGCCAGCCGGCCACTGCGGGCCACCAGGACCTGAACACCAATGCTGGCCCCTTTTCCTGGCAAACAAAACTCAGCACCCCTGCTTCTGGATGGCAGATTGCAGGAGCCATTTGGCACTCTCAAACCAGCCCAAGTTGGCAGTGGTGCCAGCTTGGGTCTGGGAGGCATCCTGCGCAATGCGGAATTTCAGGAGCCAGCCGGCCACTGCGGGCCACCAGGACCTGAACACCAATGCTGGCCCTTTTTCCTGGCAAACAAAACTCAGCACCCCTGCTTCTGGATGGCAGATTGCAGGAGCCATTTGGCACTCTCAAACCAGCCCAAGTTGGCAGTGGTGCCAGCTTGGGTCTGGGAGGCATCCTGGTGCAATGCGGAATTTCAGGAGCCAGCCGGCCACTGGGGGCCACCAGGACCTGAACACCAATGCTGGCCCTTTTCCCTGGCAAACAAAACTCAGCACCCCTGCTTCTGGATGGCAGATTGCAGGAGCCATTTGGCACTCTCAAACCAGCCCAAGTTGGCAGTGGTGCCAGCTTGGGTCTGGGAGGCATCCTGCGCAATGCGGAATTTCAGGAGCCAGCCGGCCACTGCGGGCCACCAGGACCTGAACACCAATGCTGGCCCTTTTCCCTGGCAAACAAAACTCAGCACCCCTGCTTCTGGATGGCAGATTGCAGGAGCCATTTGGCACTCTCAAACCAGCCCAAGTTGGCAGTGGTGCCAGCTTGGGTCTGGGAGGCATCCTGCGCAATGCGGAATTTCAGGAGCCAGCCCGGCCACTGCGGGCCACCAGGACCTGAACACCAATGCTGGCCCTTTTCCCTGGCAAACAAAACTCAGCACCCCTGCTTCTGGATGGCAGATTGCAGGAGCCATTTGGCACTCTCAAACCAGCCCAAGTTGGCAGTGGTGCCAGCTTGGGTCTGGGAGGCATCCTGCGCAATGCGGAATTTCAGGAGCCAGCCGGCCACTGCGGGCCACCAGGACCTGAACACCAATGCTGGCCCTTTTTTCCTGGCAAACAAAACTCAGCACCCCTGCTTCTGGATGGCAGATTGCAGGAGCCATTTGGCACTCTCAAACCAGCCCAAGTTGGCAGTGGTGCCAGCTTGGGTCTGGGAGGCATCCTGCGCAATGCGGAATTTCAGGAGCCAGCCGGCCACTGCGGGCCACCAGGACCTGAACACCAATGCTGGCCCTTTTCCCTGGCAAACAAAACTCAGCACCCCTGCTTCTGGATGGCAGATTGCAGGAGCCATTTGGCACTCTCAAACCAGCCCAAGTTGGCAGTGGTGCCAGCTTGGGTCTGGGAGGCATCCCGCAATGCGGAATTTCAGGAGCCAGCCCGGCCACTGCGGGCCACCAGGACCTGAACACCAAATGCTGGCCCTTTTCCTGGCAAACAAAACTCAGCACCCCTGCTTCTGGATGGCAGATTGCAGGAGCCATTTGGCACTCTCAAACCAGCCCAAGTTGGCAGTGGTGCCAGCTTGGGTCTGGGAGGCATCCCTGCAATGCGGAATTTCAGGAGCCAGCCCGGCCACTGCGGGCCACCAGGACCTGAACACCAATGCTGGCCCTTTTCCCTGGCAAACAAAACTCAGCACCCCTGCTTCTGGATGGCAGATTGCAGGGAGCCATTTGGCACTCTCAAACCAGCCCAAGTTGGCAGTGGTGCCAGCTTGGGTCTGGGAGGCATCCTGCGCAACGCGGAATTTCAGGAGCCAGCCCGGCCACTGCGGGCCACCAGGACCTGAACACCAATGCTGGCCCTTTTCCCTGGCAAACAAAACTCAGCACCCCTGCTTCTGGATGGCAGATTGCAGGAGCCATTTGGCACTCTCAAACCAGCCCAAGTTGGCAGTGGTGCCAGCTTGGGTCTGGGAGGCATCCTGCGCAATGCGGAATTTCAGGAGCCAGCCACTGCGGGCCACCAGGACCTGAACACCAATGCTGGCCCTTTTCCCTGGCAAACAAAACTCAGCACCCCTGCTTCTGGATGGCAGATTGCAGGAGCCATTTGGCACCTCAAACCAGCCCAAGTTGGCAGTGGTGCCAGCTTGGGTCTGGGAGGCATCCTTTCCCTGGCCACCAACCTGAACAAATGCTGGCCCTTTTCCCTCAGCACCCCTGCTTCTGGATGGCAGATTGCAGGAGCCATTTGGCACTCTCAAACCAGCCCAAGTTGGCAGTGGTGCCAGCTTGGGTCTGGGAGGCATCCTGCGCAATGCGGAATTTCAGGAGCCAGCCCGGCCACTGCGGCCACCAGGACCTGAACACCAATGCTGGCCCTTTTCCCTGGCAAAACAAAACTCAGCACCCCTGCTTCTGGATGGCAGATTGCAGGAGCCATTTGGCACTCTCAAACCCCCCAAGTTGGCAGTGGTGCCAGCTTGGGTCTGGGAGGCATCCTGCGCAATGCGGAATTTCAGGAGCCAGCCCCGGCCACTGCGGGCCACCAGGACCTGAACACCAATGCTGGCCCTTTTCCTGGCAAACAAAACTCAGCACCCCTGCTTCTGGATGGCAGATTGCAGGAGCCATTTGGCACTCTCAAACCAGCCCAAGTTGGCAGTGGTGCCAGCTTGGGTCTGGGAGGCATCCTGCGCAATGCGGAATTTCAGGAGCCAGCCGGCCACTGCGGGCCACCAGGACCTGAACACCAATGCTGGCCCTTTTCCCTGGCAAACAAAACTCAGCACCCCTGCTTCTGGATGGCAGATTGCAGGAGCCATTTGGCACTCTCAAACCAGCCCAAGTTGGCAGTGGTGCCAGCTTGGGTCTGGGAGGCATCCTGCGCAATGCGGAATTTCAGGAGCCAGCCGGCCACTGCGGGCCACCAGGACCTGAACACCAATGCTGGCCCTTTTCCCTGGCAAACAAAACTCAGCACCCCTGCTTCTGGATGGCAGATTGCAGGAGCCATTTGGCACTCTCAAACCAGCCCAAGTTGGCAGTGGTGCCAGCTTGGGTCTGGGAGGCATCCTGCGCAATGCGGAATTTCAGGAGCCAGCCGGCCACTGCGGGCCACCAGGACCTGAACACCAATGCTGGCCCTTTTTCCTGGCAAACAAAACTCAGCACCCCTGCTTCTGGATGGCAGATTGCAGGAGCCATTTGGCACTCTCAAACCAGCCCAAGTTGGCAGTGGTGCCAGCTTGGGTCTGGGAGGCATCCTGCGCAATGCGGAATTTCAGGAGCCAGCCGGCCACTGCGGGCCACCAGGACCTGAACACCAATGCTGGCCCTTTCCCTGGCAAACAAAACTCAGCACCCCTGCTTCTGGATGGCAGATTGCAGGAGCCATTTGGCACTCTCAAACCAGCCCAAGTTGGCAGTGGTGCCAGCTTGGGTCTGGGAGGCATCCTGCGCAATGCGGAATTTCAGGAGCCAGCCGGCCACTGCGGGCCACCAGGACCTGAACACCAATGCTGGCCCTTTTCCCTGGCAAACAAAACTCAGCACCCCTGCTTCTGGATGGCAGATTGCAGGAGCCATTTGGCACTCTCAAACCAGCCCAAGTTGGCAGTGGTGCCAGCTTGGGTCTGGGAGGCATCCTGCGCAATGCGGAATTTCAGGAGCCAGCCGGCCACTGCGGGCCACCAGGACCTGAACACCAATGCTGGCCCTTTTCCCTGGCAAACAAAACTCAGCACCCCTGCTTCTGGATGGCAGATTGCAGGAGCCATTTGGCACTCTCAAACCAGCCCAAGTTGGCAGTGGTGCCAGCTTGGGTCTGGGAGGCATCCTGCGCAATGCGGAATTTCAGGAGCCAGCCGGCCACTGCGGGCCACCAGGACCTGAACACCAATGCTGGCCCTTTTCCCTGGCAAACAAATCAGCACCCCTGCTTCTGGATGGCAGATTGCAGGAGCCATTTGGCACTCTCAAACCAGCCCAAGTTGGCAGTGGTGCCAGCTTGGGTCTGGGAGGCATCCTGCGCAATGCGGAATTTCAGGAGCCAGCCGGCCACTGCGGGCCACCAGGACCTGAACACCAATGCTGGCCCTTTTCCTGGCAAACAAAACTCAGCACCCCTGCTTCTGGATGGCAGATTGCAGGAGCCATTTGGCACTCTCAAACCAGCCCAAGTTGGCAGTGGTGCCAGCTTGGGTCTGGGAGGCATCCTGCCAATGCGGAATTTCAGGAGCCAGCCCGGCCACTGCGGGCCACCAGGACCTGAACACCAATGCTGGCCCTTTTCCTGGCAAACAAAACTCAGCACCCCTGCTTCTGGATGGCAGATTGCAGGAGCCATTTGGCACTCTCAAACCAGCCCTGTTGGCAGTGGTGCCAGCTTGGGTCTGGGAGGCATCCTGCGCAATGCGGAATTTCAGGAGCCACCGGCCACTGCGGGCCACCAGGACCTGAACACCAATGCTGGCCCTTTTCCTGGCAAACAAAACTCAGCACCCCTGCTTCTGGATGGCAGATTGCAGGAGCCATTTGGCACTCAAACCAGCCCAAGTTGGTTGGTGGTGCCAGCTTGGGTCTGGGAGGCATCCTGGATGGCAATGCGGAATTTCAGGAGCCAGCCTGGGAGGCCTGCAGGGCCACCAGGCCACCAGGACCTGAACACCAATGCTGGCCCTTTTCCCTGGCAAACAAAACTCAGCACCCCTGCTTCTGGATGGCAGATTGCAGGAGCCATTTGGCACTCTCAAACCAGCCCAAGTTGGCAGTGGTGCCAGCTTGGGTCTGGGAGGCATCCTGCGCAATGCGGAATTTCAGGAGCCAGCCGGCCACGGCGGGCCACCAGGACCTGAACACCAATGCTGGCCCTTTTCCCTGGCAAACAAAACTCAGCACCCCTGCTTCTGGATGGCAGATTGCAGGAGCCATTTGGCACTCTCAAACCAGCCCAAGTTGGCAGTGGTGCCAGCTTGGGTCTGGGAGGCATCCTGCGCAATGCGGAATTTCAGGAGCCAGCCGGCCACTGCGGGCCACCAGGACCTGAACACCAATGCTGGCCCTTTTCCCTGGCAAACAAAACTCAGCACCCCTGCTTCTGGATGGCAGATTGCAGGAGCCATTTGGCACTCTCAAACCAGCCCAAGTTGGCAGTGGTGCCAGCCAATGCGGAATTTCAGGAGCCAGCCGGCCACTGGGCCACCAGGACCTGAACACCAATGCTGGCCCTTTTCCCTGGCAAACAAAACTCAGCACCCCTGCTTCTGGATGGCAGATTGCAGGAGCCATTTGGCACTCTCAAACCAGCCCAAGTTGGCAGTGGTGCCAGCTTGGGTCTGGGAGGCATCCTGCGCAATGCGGAATTTCAGGAGCCAGCCGGCCACTGCGGGCCACCAGGACCTGAACACCAATGCTGGCCCTTTTCCCTGGCAAACAAAACTCAGCACCCCTGCTTCTGGATGGCAGATTGCAGGAGCCATTTGGCACTCTCAAACCAGCCCAAGTTGGCAGTGGTGCCAGCTTGGGTCTGGGAGGCATCCTGCGCAATGCGGAATTTCAGGAGCCAGCCGGCCACTGCGGGCCACCAGGACCTGAACACCAATGCTGGCCCTTTTCCCTGGCAAACAAAACTCAGCACCCCTGCTTCTGGATGGCAGATTGCAGGAGCCATTTGGCACTCTCAAACCAGCCCAAGTTGGCAGTGGTGCCAGCTTGGGTCTGGGAGGCATCCTGCGCAATGCGGAATTTCAGGAGCCAGCCGGCCACTGCGGGCCACCAGGACCCTGAACACCAATGCTGGCCCTTTTCCCTGGCAAACAAAACTCAGCACCCCTGCTTCTGGATGGCAGATTGCAGGAGCCATTTGGCACTCTCAAACCAGCCCAAGTTGGCAGTGGTGCCAGCTTGGGTCTGGGAGGCATCCTGCGCAACCGGAATTTCAGGAGCCAGCGGCCACTGCGGGCCACCAGGACCTGAACACCAATGCTGGCCCTTTTCCTGGCAAACAAAACTCAGCACCCTGCTTCTGGATGGCAGATTGCAGGAGCCATTTGGCACTCTCAAACCAGCCCAAGTTGGCAGTGGTGCCAGCTTGGGTCTGGGAGGCATCCTGCGCAATGCGGAATTTCAGGAGCCAGCCGGCCACTGCGGGCCACCAGGACCTGAACACCAATGCTGGCCCTTTTCCCTGGCAAACAAACTCAGCACCCCTGCTTCTGGATGGCAGATTGCAGGAGCCATTTGGCACTCAAACCAGCCCAAGTTGGCAGTGGTGCCAGCTTGGGTCTGGGAGGCATCCTGCGCAATGCGGAATTTCAGGAGCCAGCCGGCCACTGCGGGCCACCAGGACCTGAACACCAATGCTGGCCCTTTTCCCTGGCAAACAAAACTCAGCACCCCTGCTTCTGGATGGCAGATTGCAGGAGCCATTTGGCACTCTCAAACCAGCCCAAGTTGGCAGTGGTGCCAGCTTGGGTCTGGGAGGCATCCTGCGCAATGCGGAATTTCAGGAGCCAGCCGGCCACTGCGGGCCACCAGGACCTGAACACCAATGCTGGCCCTTTCCCTGGCAAACAAAACTCAGCACCCCTGCTTCTGGATGGCAGATTGCAGGAGCCATTTGGCACTCTCAAACCAGCCCAAGTTGGCAGTGGTGCCAGCTTGGGTCTGGGAGGCATCCTGCGCAATGCGGAATTTCAGGAGCCAGCCGGCCACTGCGGGCCACCAGGACCTGAACACCAATGCTGGCCTTTTCCCTGGCAAACAAAACTCAGCACCCCTGCTTCTGGATGGCAGATTGCAGGAGCCATTTGGCACTCTCAAACCAGCCCAAGTTGGCAGTGGTGCCAGCTTGGGTCTGGGAGGCATCCTGCGCAATGCGGAATTTCAGGAGCCAGCCAGCCGGCCACTGCGGGCCACCAGGACCTGAACACCAATGCTGGCCCTTTTCCCTGGCAAACAAAACTCAGCACCCCTGCTTCTGGATGGCAGATTGCAGGAGCCATTTGGCACTCTCAAACCAGCCCAAGTTGGCAGTGGTGCCAGCTTGGGTCTGGGAGGCATCCTGCGCAATGCGGAATTTCAGGAGCCAGCCGGCCACTGCGGGCCACCAGGACCCTGAACACCAATGCTGGCCCTTTTCCCTGGCAAACAAAACTCAGCCCCTGCTTCTGGATGGCAGATTGCAGGAGCCATTTGGCACTCTCAAACCAGCCCAAGTTGGCAGTGGTGCCAGCTTGGGTCTGGGAGGCATCCTGCGCAATGCGGAATTTCAGGAGCCAGCCGGCCACTGCGGGCCACCAGGACCTGAACACCAATGCTGGCCCTTTTCCCTGGCAAACAAAACTCAGCACCCCTGCTTCTGGATGGCAGATTGCAGGAGCCATTTGGCACTCTCAAACCAGCCCAAGTTGGCAGTGGTGCCAGCTTGGGTCTGGGAGGTCGGAATTTCAGGAGCCAGGCATGCGGGCCACCAGGACCTGAACACCAATGCTGGCCCTTTTCCTGGCAAACAAAACTCAGCACCCCTGCTCTGGATGGCAGATTGCAGGAGCCATTTGGCACTCTCAAACCAGCCCAAGTTGGCAGTGGTGCCAGCTTGGGTCTGGGAGGCATCCTGGAATGCGGAATTTCAGGAGCCAGCCAGCCGGCCACTGGGCCACCAGGACCTGAACACCAATGCTGGCCCTTTTCCCTGGCAAACAAAACTCAGCACCCCTGCTTCTGGATGGCAGATTGCAGGAGCCATTTTGCACTCTCAAACCAGCCCAAGTTGGCAGTGGTGCCAGCTTGGGTCTGGGAGGCATCCTGCGCAATGCGGAATTTCAGGAGCCAGCCGGCCACTGCGGGCCACCAGGACCTGAACACCAATGCTGGCCCTTTTCCCTGGCAAACAAAACTCAGCACCCCTGCTTCTGGATGGCAGATTGCAGGAGCCATTTGGCACTCTCAAACCAGCCCAAGTTGGCAGTGGTGCCAGCTTGGGTCTGGGAGGCATCCTGCGCAATGCGGAATTTCAGGAGCCAGCCCGGCCACTGCGGGCCACCAGGACCTGAACACCAATGCTGGCCCTTTTCCCTGGCAAACAAAACTCAGCACCCCTGCTTCTGGATGGCAGATTGCAGGAGCCATTTGGCACTCTCAAACCAGCCCAAGTTGGCAGTGGTGCCAGCTTGGGTCTGGGAGGCATCCTGCGCAATGCGGAATTTCAGGAGCCAGCCGGCCACTGCGGGCCACCAGGACCTGAACACCAATGCTGGCCCTTTTCCTGGCAAACAAAACTCAGCACCCCTGCTTCTGGATGGCAGATTGCAGGGAGCCATTGGCACTCTCAAACCAGCCCAAGTTGGCAGTGGTGCCAGCTTGGGTCTGGGAGGCATCCTGCGCAATGCGGAATTTCAGGAGCCAGCCGGCCACTGCGGGCCACCAGGACCTGAACACCAATGCTGGCCCTTTTCCCTGGCAAACAAAACTCAGCACCCCTGCTTCTGGATGGCAGATTGCAGGAGCCATTTGGCACTCTCAAACCAGCCCAAGTTGGCAGTGGTGCCAGCTTGGGTCTGGGAGGCATCCTGCGCAATGCGGAATTTCAGGAGCCAGCCGGCCACTGCGGGCCACCAGGACCTGAACACCAATGCTGGCCCCTTTTCCTGGCAAACAAAACTCAGCACCCTGCTTCTGGATGGCAGATTGCAGGAGCCATTTGGCACTCTCAAACCAGCCCAAGTTGGCAGTGGTGCCAGCTTGGGTCTGGGAGGCATCCTGCGCAATGCGGAATTTCAGGAGCCAGCCGGCCACTGCGGGCCACCAGGACCTGAACACCAATGCTGGCCCTTTTCCCTGGCAAACAAAACTCAGCACCCCTGCTTCTGGATGGCAGATTGCAGGAGCCATTTGGCACTCTCAAACCAGCCCAAGTTGGCAGTGGTGCCAGCTTGGGTCTGGGAGGCATCCTGCGCAATGCGGAATTTCAGGAGCCAGCCGGCCACTGCGGGCCACCAGGACCTGAACACCAATGCTGGCCCTTTTCCCTGGCAAACAAAACTCAGCACCCCTGCTTCTGGATGGCAGATTGCAGGAGCCATTTGGCACTCTCAAACCAGCCCAAGTTGGCAGTGGTGCCAGCTTGGGTCTGGGAGGCATCCTGCGCAATGCGGAATTTCAGGAGCCAGCCGCACTGCGGGGCCACCAGGACCTGAACACCAATGCTGGCCCTTTTCCCTGGGCAACAAAACTCAGCACCCCTGCTTCTGGATGGCAGATTGCAGGAGCCATTTGGCACTCTCAAACCAGCCCAAGTTGGCAGTGGTGCCAGCTTGGGTCTGGGAGGCATCCTGCAATGCGGAATTTTCAGCCAGCCCGGCCACTGCGGGCCACCAGGACCTGAACACCAATGCTGGCCCTTTTCCCTGGCAAACAAAACTCAGCACCCCTGCTTCTGGATGGCAGATTGCAGGAGCCATTTGGCACTCTCAAACCAGCCCAAGTTGGCAGTGGTGCCAGCTTGGGTCTGGGAGGCATCCTGCGCAATGCGGAATTTCAGGAGCCAGCCGGCCACTGCGGGCCACCAGGACCTGAACACCAATGCTGGCCCTTTTTCCTGGCAAACAAAACTCAGCACCCCTGCTTCTGGATGGCAGATTGCAGGAGCCATTTGGCACTCTCAAACCAGCCCAAGTTGGGCCAGCTTGGGTCTGGGAGGCATCCTGCGCAATGCGGAATTTCAGGAGCCAGCCGGCCACTGCGGGCCACCAGGACCTGAACACCAATGCTGGCCCTTTTCCCTGGCAAACAAAACTCAGCACCCCTGCTTCTGGATGGCAGATTGCAGGAGCCATTTGGCACTCTCAAACCAGCCCAAGTTGGCAGTGGTGCCAGCTTGGGTCTGGGAGGCATCCTGCGCAATGCGGAATTTCAGGAGGCCACTGCGGGCCACCAGGACCTGAACACCAATGCTGGCCCTTTTCCCTGGCAAACAAAACTCAGCACCCCTGCTTCTGGATGGCAGGCCATTTGGCACTCTCAAACACCAATGTCTGGCCCTTTTCAGGAGCCAGCCGGCCCTGCGGGCCACCAGGACCTGAACAAATGCTGGCCCTTTTCCCTGGCAAACAAAACTCAGCCCCTGCTTTGGGATGGCAGATTGCAGGAGCCATTTGGCACTCTCAAACCAGCCCAAGTTGGCAGTGGTGGTGCCAGCCTTGGGCCACCTTGTCTGGGAGGCATCCTGCTTCTGGATGGCAGATTGCAGGAATCTCAAACCAGGAATTTCAGGAGGCCAGCCAGGAGCCAGGCCACTGCGGGCCACCAGGACCTGAACACCAATGCTGGCCCTTTTCCCTGGCAAACAAAACTCAGCACCCCTGCTTCTGGATGGCAGATTGCAGGAGCCATTTGGCACTCTCAAACCAGCCCAAGTTGGCAGTGGTGCCAGCTTGGGTCTGGGAGGCATCCTGCGCAATGCGGAATTTCAGGAGCCAGCCGGCCACTGCGGGCCACCAGGACCCTGAACACCAATGCTGGCCCTTTTCCCTGGCAAACAAAACTCAGCACCCCTGCTTCTGGATGGCAGATTGCAGGAGCCATTTGGCACTCTCAAACCAGCCCAAGTTGGCAGTGGTGCCAGCTTGGGTCTGGGAGGCATCCTGCGCAATGCGGAATTTCAGGAGCCAGCCGGCCACTGCGGGCCACCAGGACCTGAACACCAATGCTGGCCCTTTTTCCTGGCAAACAAAACTCAGCACCCCTGCTTCTGGATGGCAGATTGCAGGAGCCATTTGGCACTCTCAAACCAGCCCAAGTTGGCAGTGGTGCCAGCTTGGGTCTGGGAGGCATCCTGCGCAATGCGGAATTTCAGGAGCCAGCCGGCCACTGCGGGCCACCAGGACCTGAACACCAATGCTGGCCCTTTTCCCTGGCAAACAAAACTCAGCACCCCTGCTTCTGGATGGCAGATTGCAGGAGCCATTTGGCACTCTCAAACCAGCCCAAGTTGGCAGTGGTGCCAGCTTGGGTCTGGGAGGCATCCTGCAAAATGCGGAATTTCAGGAGCCAGCCGGCCACTGCGGGCCACCAGGACCTGAACACCAATGCTGGCCCTTTTCCCTGGCAAACAAAACTCAGCACCCCTGCTTCTGGATGGCAGATTGCAGGAGCCATTTGGCACTCTCAAACCAGCCCAAGTTGGCAGTGGTGCCAGCTTGGGTCTGGGAGGCATCCTGCGCAATGCGGAATTTCAGGAGCCAGCCGGCCACTGCGGGCCACCAGGACCTGAACACCAATGCTGGCCCTTTTCCCTGGCAAACAAAACTCAGCACCCCTGCTTCTGGATGGCAGATTGCAGGAGCCATTTGGCACTCTCAAACCAGCCCAAGTTGGCAGTGGTGCCAGCTTGGGTCTGGGAGGCATCCTGCGCAATGCGGAATTTCAGGAGCCAGCCGGCCACTGCGGGCCACCAGGACCTGAACACCAATGCTGGCCCTTTTCCCTGGCAAACAAAACTCAGCACCCCTGCTTCTGGATGGCAGATTGCAGGAGCCATTTGGCACTCTCAAACCAGCCCAAGTTGGCAGTGGTGCCAGCTTGGGTCTGGGAGGCATCCTGCGCAATGCGGAATTTCAGGAGCCAGCCGGCCACTGCGGGCCACCAGGACCTGAACACCAATGCTGGCCCTTTTCCCTGGCAAACAAAACTCAGCACCCCTGCTTCTGGATGGCAGATTGCAGGAGCCATTTGGCACTCTCAAACCAGCCCAAGTTGGCAGTGGTGCCAGCTTGGGTCTGGGAGGCATCCTGCGCAATGCGGAATTTCAGGAGCCAGCCCGGCCACTGCGGGCCACCAGGACCTGAACACCAATGCTGGCCCTTTTCCCTGGCAAACAAAACTCAGCACCCCTGCTTCTGGATGGCAGATTGCAGGAGCCATTTGGCACTCTCAAACCAGCCCAAGTTGGCAGTGGTGCCAGCTTGGGTCTGGGAGGCATCCTGCGCAATGCGGAATTTCAGGAGCCAGCCGGCCACTGCGGGCCACCAGGACCTGAACACCAATGCTGGCCCTTTTCCCTGGCAAACAAAACTCAGCACCCCTGCTTCTGGATGGCAGATTGCAGGAGCCATTTGGCACTCTCAAACCAGCCCAAGTTGGCAGTGGTGCCAGCTTGGGTCTGGGAGGCATCCTGCGCAATGCGGAATTTCAGGAGCCAGCCGGCCACTGCGGGCCACCAGGACCTGAACACCAATGCTGGCCCTTTTCCCTGGCAAACAAAACTCAGCACCCCTGCTTCTGGATGGCAGATTGCAGGAGCCATTTGGCACTCTCAAACCAGCCCAAGTTGGCAGTGGTGCCAGCTTGGGTCTGGGAGGCATCCTGCGCAATGCGGAATTTCAGGAGCCAGCCCGGCCACTGCGGGCCACCAGGACCTGAACACCAATGCTGGCCCTTTTCCCTGGCAAACAAAACTCAGCACCCCTGCTTCTGGATGGCAGATTGCAGGAGCCATTTGGCACTCTCAAACCAGCCCAAGTTGGCAGTGGTGCCAGCTTGGGTCTGGGAGGCATCCTGCGCAATGCGGAATTTCAGGAGCCAGCCGGCCACTGCGGGCCACCAGGACCTGAACACCAATGCTGGCCCTTTTCCCTGGCAAACAAAACTCAGCACCCCTGCTTCTGGATGGCAGATTGCAGGAGCCATTTGGCACTCAAACCAGCCCAAGTTGGCAGTGGTGCCAGCTTGGGTCTGGGAGGCATCCTGCGCAATGCGGAATTTCAGGAGCCAGCCCGGCCACTGCGGGCCACCAGGACCTGAACACCAATGCTGGCCCTTTTCCTGGCAAACAAAACTCAGCACCCCTGCTTCTGGATGGCAGATTGCAGGAGCCATTTGGCACTCTCAAACCAGCCCAAGTTGGCAGTGGTGCCAGCTTGGGTCTGGGAGGCATCCTGCGCAACGCGGAATTTCAGGAGCCCTGGGCCACCAGGACCTGAACACCAATGCTGGCCCTTTCCTGGCAAAACTCAGCACCCCTGCTTCTGGATGGCAGATTGCAGGAGCCATTTGGCACTCTCAAACCAGCCCAAGTTGGCAGTGGTGCCAGCTTGGGTCTGGGAGGCATCCTGCGCAATGCGGAATTTCAGGAGCCAGCCGGCCACTGCGGGCCACCAGGACCTGAACACCAATGCTGGCCCTTTTCCCTGGCAAACAAAACTCAGCACCCCTGCTTCTGGATGGCAGATTGCAGGAGCCATTTGGCACCTCAAACCAGCCCAAGTTGGCAGTGGTGCCAGCTTGGGTCTGGGAGGCATCCCCGGAATTTCAGGAGCCAGCCCGGCCACTGCGGGCCACCAGGACCTGAACACCAACTCAGCACCCCTGCTTCTGGATGGCAGATTGCAGGAGCCATTTGGCACTCTCAAACCAGCCCAAGTTGGCAGTGGTGCCAGCTTGGGTCTGGGAGGCATCCTGCGCAATGCGGAATTTCAGGAGCCAGCCGGCCACTGCGGGCCACCAGGACCTGAACACCAATGCTGGCCCTTTTCCTGGCAAACAAAACTCAGCACCCCTGCTTCTGGATGGCAGATTGCAGGAGCCATTTGGCACTCTCAAACCAGCCCAAGTTGGCAGTGGTGCCAGCTTGGGTCTGGGAGGCATCCTGCGCAATGCGGAATTTCAGGAGCCAGCCGGCCACTGCGGGCCACCAGGACCTGAACACCAATGCTGGCCCTTTTCCCTGGCAAACAAAACTCAGCACCCCTGCTTCTGGATGGCAGATTGCAGGAGCCATTTGGCACTCTCAAACCAGCCCAAGTTGGCAGTGGTGCCAGCTTGGGTCTGGGAGGCATCCTGGCAATGCGGAATTTCAGGAGCCAGGCCACTGCGGGCCACCAGGACCTGAACACCAATGCTGGCCCTTTTCCTGGCAAACAAAACTCAGCACCCCTGCTTCTGGATGGCAGATTGCAGGAGCCATTTTTTGGCGCAATGCGGAATTTCAGGAGCCAGCCGGCCACTGCGGGCCACCAGGACCTGAACACCAATGCTGGCCTTTTCCCTGGCAAACAAAACTCAGCACCCCTGCTTCTGGATGGCAGATTGCAGGAGCCATTTGGCACTCTCAAACCAGCCCAAGTTGGCAGTGGTGCCAGCTTGGGTCTGGGAGGCATCCTGCACAATGCGGAATTTCAGGAGCCAGCCGGCCACGGCGGGCCACCAGGACCTGAACACCAATGCTGGCCTTTTTTTTTCCTGGCAAACAAAACTCAGCACCCCTGCTTCTGGATGGCAGATTGCAGGAGCCATTTGGCACTCTCAAACCAGCCCAAGTTGGCAGTGGTGCCAGCTTGGGTCTGGGAGGCATCCTGCGCAATTCGGAATTTCAGGAGCCAGCCGGCCACTGCGGGCCACCAGGACCTGAACACCAATGCTGGCCCTTTTCCCTGGCAAACAAAACTCAGCACCCCTGCTTCTGGATGGCAGATTGCAGGAGCCATTTGGCACTCTCAAACCAGCCCAAGTTGGCAGTGGTGCCAGCTTGGGTCTGGGAGGCATCCTGCGCAATGCGGAATTTCAGGAGCCAGCCGGCCACTGCGGGCCACCAGGACCTGAACACCAATGCTGGCCCTTTTCCCTGGCAAACAAAACTCAGCACCCCTGCTTCTGGATGGCAGATTGCAGGAGCCATTTGGCACTCTCAAACCAGCCCAAGTTGGCAGTGGTGCCAGCTTGGGTCTGGGAGGCATCCTGCGCAATGCGGAATTTCAGGAGCCAGCCGGCCACTGCGGGCCACCAGGACCTGAACACCAATGCTGGCCCTTTTCCCTGGCAAACAAAACTCAGCACCCCTGCTTCTGGATGGCAGATTGCAGGAGCCATTTGGCACTCTCAAACCAGCCCAAGTTGGCAGTGGTGCCAGCTTGGGTCTGGGAGGCATCCTGCGCAATGCGGAATTTCAGGAGCCAGCCCGGCCACTGCGGGCCACCAGGACCTGAACACCAATGCTGGCCCTTTTCCCTGGCAAACAAAACTCAGCACCCCTGCTTCTGGATGGCAGATTGCAGGAGCCATTTGGCACTCTCAAACCAGCCCAAGTTGGCAGTGGTGCCAGCTTGGGTCTGGGAGGCATCCTGCGCAATGCGGAATTTCAGGAGCCAGCCCGGCCACTGCGGGCCACCAGGACCTGAACACCAATGCTGGCCTTTTCCCTGGCAAACAAAACTCAGCACCCCTGCTTCTGGATGGCAGATTGCAGGAGCCATTTGGCACTCTCAAACCAGCCCAAGTTGGCAGTGGTGCCAGCTTGGGTCTGGGAGGCATCCTGCGCAATGCGGAATTTCAGGAGCCAGCCGGCCACTGCGGGCCACCAGGACCTGAACACCAATGCTGGCCCTTTTCCTGGCAAACAAAACTCAGCACCCCTGCTTCTGGATGGCAGATTGCAGGAGCCATTTGGCACTCTCAAACCAGCCCAAGTTGGCAGTGGTGCCAGCTTGGGTCTGGGAGGCATCCTGCGCAATGCGGAATTTCAGGAGCCAGCCGGCCACTGCGGGCCACCAGGACCTGAACACCAATGCTGGCCTTTTCCCTGGCAAACAAAACTCAGCACCCCTGCTTCTGGATGGCAGATTGCAGGAGCCATTTGGCACTCTCAAACCAGCCCAAGTTGGCAGTGGTGCCAGCTTGGGTCTGGGAGGCATCCTGCGCAATGCGGAATTTCAGGAGCCAGCCGGCCACTGCGGGCCACCAGGACCTGAACACCAATGCTGGCCCTTTTCCCTGGCAAACAAAACTCAGCACCCCTGCTTCTGGATGGCAGATTGCAGGAGCCATTTGGCACTCTCAAACCAGCCCAAGTTGGCAGTGGTGCCAGCTTGGGTCTGGGAGGCATCCTGCGCAATGCGGAATTTCAGGAGCCAGCCGGCCACTGCGGGCCACCAGGACCTGAACACCAATGCTGGCCCTTTTCCTGGCAAACAAAACTCAGCACCCCTGCTTCTGGATGGCAGATTGCAGGAGCCATTTGGCACTCTCAAACCAGCCCAAGTTGGCAGTGGTGCCAGCTTGGGTCTGGGAGGCATCCTGCGCAATGCGGAATTTCAGGAGCCAGCCGGCCACTGCGGGCCACCAGGACCTGAACACCAATGCTGGCCTTTTTTCCTGGCAAACAAAACTCAGCACCCCTGCTTCTGGATGGCAGATTGCAGGAGCCATTTGGCACTCTCAAACCAGCCCAAGTTGGCAGTGGTGCCAGCTTGGGTCTGGGAGGCATCCTGCGCAATGCGGAATTTCAGGAGCCAGCCCGGCCACTGCGGGCCACCAGGACCTGAACACCAATGCTGGCCCTTTTCCCTGGCAAACAAAACTCAGCACCCCTGCTTCTGGATGGCAGATTGCAGGAGCCATTTGGCACTCTCAAACCAGCCCAAGTTGGCAGTGGTGCCAGCTTGGGTCTGGGAGGCATCCTGCGCAATGCGGAATTTCAGGAGCCAGCCGGCCACTGCGGGCCACCAGGACCTGAACACCAATGCTGGCCCTTTTCCCTGGCAAACAAAACTCAGCACCCCTGCTTCTGGATGGCAGATTGCAGGAGCCATTTGGCACTCTCAAACCAGCCCAAGTTGGCAGTGGTGCCAGCTTGGGTCTGGGAGGCATCCTGCGCAATGCGGAATTTCAGGAGCCAGCCGGCCACTGCGGGCCACCAGGACCTGAACACCAATGCTGGCCCTTTTCCCTGGCAAACAAAACTCAGCACCCCTGCTTCTGGATGGCAGATTGCAGGAGCCATTTGGCACTCTCAAACCAGCCCAAGTTGGCAGTGGTGCCAGCTTGGGTCTGGGAGGCATCCTGCGCAATGCGGAATTTCAGGAGCCAGCCGGCCACTGCGGGCCACCAGGACCTGAACACCAATGCTGGCCCTTTTCCCTGGCAAAACAAAACTCAGCACCCCTGCTTCTGGATGGCAGATTGCAGGAGCCATTTGGCACTTTCAGCACTCAAACCAAGTTGGCAGTGGTGCCAGCTTGGGTCTGGGAGGCATCCTGCGCAATGCGGAATTTCAGGAGCCAGCCGGCCACTGCGCACCCGGGCCACCAGGACCTGAACACCAATGCTGGCCCTTTTCCTGGCAAACAAAACTCCACCCCTGCTTCTGGATGGCAGATTGCAGGAGCCATTTGGCACTCTCAAACCAGCCAGTTGGCAGTGGTGCCAGCTTGGGTCTGGGAGGCATCCTGGCAATGGCGGAATTTCAGGAGCCAGCCGGCCACTGCGGGCCACCAGGACCTGAACACCAATGCTGGCCCTTTTTTCCCTGGCAAACAAAACTCAGCACCCCTGCTTCTGGATGGCAGATTGCAGGAGCCATTTGGCACTCTCAAACCAGCCCAAGTTGGCAGTGGTGCCAGCTTGGGTCTGGGAGGCATCCCGCACGCGGAATTTCAGGAGCCAGCCGGCCACTGCGGGCCACCAGGACCTGAACACCAATGCTGGCCCTTTTCCCTGGCAAACAAAACTCAGCACCCCTGCTTCTGGATGGCAGATTGCAGGAGCCATTTGGCACTCAAACCAGCCCAAGTTGGCAGTGGTGCCAGCTTGGGTCTGGGAGGCATCCTGCGCACGCGGAATTTCAGGAGCCAGCCCGCCACTGCACTGGGCCACCAGGACCTGAACACCAATGCTGGCCCTTTTCCTGGCAAACAAAACTCAGCACCCCCTGCTTCTGGATGGCAGATTGCAGGAGCCATTTGGCACTCTCAAACCAGCCCAAGTTGGCAGTGGTGCCAGCTTGGGTCTGGGAGGCATCCATGCGGAATTTCAGGAGCCAGCCGGCCACTGCGGGCCACCAGGACCTGAACACCAATGCTGGCCCTTTTCCCTGGCAAACAAAACTCAGCACCCCTGCTTCTGGATGGCAGATTGCAGGAGCCATTTGGCACTCTCAAACCAGCCCAAGTTGGCAGTGGTGCCCAGCTTGGGTCTGGGAGGCAGCAATGCGGAATTTCAGGAGCCAGCCGGCCACTGCGGGCCACCAGGACCTGAACACCAATGCTGGCCCTTTTCCTGGCAAACAAAACTCAGCACCCCTGCTTCTGGATGGCAGATTGCAGGAGCCATTTGGCACTCTCAAACCAGCCCAAGTTGGCAGTGGTGCCAGCTTGGGTCTGGGAGGCATCCTGCGCAATGCGGAATTTCAGGAGCCAGCCCGGCCACTGCGGGCCACCAGGACCTGAACACCAATGCTGGCCCTTTTCCCTGGCAAACAAAACTCAGCACCCCTGCTTCTGGATGGCAGATTGCAGGAGCCATTTGGCATTCAAACCAGCCCTCAGCACCCTGCTTCTGGATGGCAGCCATTTGGCATTTGGCACCTCAAACCAGCCCAAGTTGGCAGTGGTGCCAGCTTGGGTCTGGGAGGCATCCTGGGAGGCATCCTGCGGAATGCGGAATTTCAGGAGCCAGCCGGCCACTGCGGGCCACCAGGACCTGAACACCAATGCTGGCCCTTTTCCCTGGCAAACAAAACTCAGCACCCCTGCTTCTGGATGGCAGATTGCAGGAGCCATTTGGCACTCTCAAACCAGCCCAAGTTGGCAGTGGTGCCAGCTTGGGTCTGGGAGGCATCCTGCGCAATGCGGAATTTCAGGAGCCAGCCGGCCACTGCGCGGGCCACCAGGACCTGAACACCAATGCTGGCCCTTTTCCCTGGCAAACAAAACTCAGCACCCCTGCTTCTGGATGGCAGATTGCAGGAGCCATTTTTCAAACCAGCCCAATTTGGCACTCTCAAACCAGCCCAAGTTGGCAGTGGTGCCAGCTTGGGTCTGGGAGGCATCCTGCGCAATGCGGAATTTCAGGAGCCAGCCCACTGCGGCCACCAGGCCACCAGGACCTGAACACCAATGCTGGCCCTTTTCCCTGGCAAACAAAACTCAGCACCCCTGCTTCTGGATGGCAGATTGCAGGAGCCATTTGGCACTCTCAAACCAGCCCAAGTTGGCAGTGGTGCCAGCTTGGGTCTGGGGGGCATCCTGCGCAATGCGGAATTTCAGGAGCCAGCCGGCCACTGGGCCACCAGGACCTGAACACCAATGCTGGCCCTTTTCCCTGGCAAACAAAACTCAGCACCCCTGCTTCTGGATGGCAGATTGCAGGAGCCATTTGGCACTCAAACCAGCCCAAGTTGGCAGTGGTGCCAGCTTGGGTCTGGGAGGCATCCTGCGCAATGCGGAATTTCAGGAGCCAGCCGGCCACTGCGGGCCACCAGGACCTGAACACCAATGCTGGCCCTTTTCCCTGGCAAACAAAACTCAGCACCCCTGCTTCTGGATGGCAGATTGCAGGAGCCATTTGGCACTCTCAAACCAGCCCAAGTTGGCAGTGGTGCCAGCTTGGGTCTGGGAGGCATCCTGCGCAATGCGGAATTTCAGGAGCCAGCCCGGCCACTGCGGGCCACCAGGACCTGAACACCAATGCTGGCCCTTTTTCCTGGCAAACAAAACTCAGCACCCCTGCTTCTGGATGGCAGATTGCAGGAGCCATTTGGCACTCTCAAACCAGCCCAAGTTGGCAGTGGTGTGCGCTTGGGGTCTGGGAGGCATCCTGCGCAATGCGGAATTTCAGGAGCCAGCCGGCCACTGCGGGCCACCAGGACCTGAACACCAATGCTGGCCCTTTTCCCTGGCAAACAAAACTCAGCACCCCTGCTTCTGGATGGCAGATTGCAGGAGCCATTTGGCACTCTCAAACCAGCCCAAGTTGGCAGTGGTGCCAGCTTGGGTCTGGGAGGCATCCTGCGCAATGCGGAATTTCAGGAGCCAGCCGGCCACTGCGGGCCACCAGGACCTGAACACCAATGCTGGCCCTTTTCCCTGGCAAACAAAACTCAGCACCCCTGCTTCTGGATGGCAGATTGCAGGAGCCATTTGGCACTCTCAAACCAGCCCAATTGCAGGCCAGCCATTTGGGAGGCATGGCAAACCAGTTGGGCTGGCGGGCCACCAGGACCTGAACACCAAGCTTGGCCCTTTCCCTGGCAAAACCAGCCCCTGGGATGGCAGATTGCAGGAGCCATTTCCTCAAACCAGCCAAGTTGGCAGTGGTGCCAATTGGGTCTGGGAGGCATCCAGCGCAATGCGGAATTTCAGGAGCCAGCCGGCCACTGCGGGCCACCAGGACCTGAACACCAATGCTGGCCCTTTTCCCTGGCAAACAAAACTCAGCACCCCTGCTTCTGGATGGCAGATTGCAGGAGCCATTTGGCACTCTCAAACCAGCCCAAGTTGGCAGTGGTGCCAGCTTGGGTCTGGGAGGCATCCCTGCGCAATGCGGAATTTCAGGAGCCAGCCGGCCACTGCGGGCCACCAGGACCTGAACACAATGCTGGCCCTTTTCCCTGGCAAACAAAACTCAGCACCCTGCTTCTGGATGGCAGATTGCAGGAGCCATTTGGCACTCTCAAACCAGCCCAAGTTGGCAGTGGTGCCAGCTTGGGTCTGGGAGGGCCATGCGGAATTTCAGGAGCCAGCCGGCCACTGCGGGCCACCAGGACCTGAACACCAATGCTGGCCCTTTTCCCTGGCAAACAAAACTCAGCACCCCTGCTTCTGGATGGCAGATTGCAGGAGCCATTTGGCACTCTCAAACCAGCCCAAGTTGGCAGTGGTGCCAGCTTGGGTCTGGGAGGCATCCTGCAATGGAATTTCAGGAGCCAGCCCGGTGGGGCCACCAGGACCTGAACACCAATGCTGGCCCTTTTCCTGGCAAACAAAACTCAGCACCCCTGCTTCTGGATGGCAGATTGCAGGAGCCATTTGGCACTCTCAAACCAGCCCAAGTTGGCAGTGGTGCCAGCTTGGGTCTGGGAGGCATCCTGCGCATGCGGAATTTCAGGAGCCAGCCGGCCACTGCGGGGGCCAGGACCTGAACACCAATGCTGGCCCTTTTCCTGGCAAACAAAACTCAGCACCCCTGCTTCTGGATGGCAGATTGCAGGAGCCATTTGGCACTCTCAAACCAGCCCAAGTTGGCAGTGGTGCCAGCTTGGGTCTGGGGAGGCAGGCATGCGCAATGCGGAATTTCAGGAGCCAGCCGGCCACTGCGGGCCACCAGGACCTGAACACCAATGCTGGCCCTTTTTCCCTGGCAAACAAAACTCAGCACCCCTGCTTCTGGATGGCAGATTGCAGGAGCCATTTGGCACTCTCAAACCAGCCCAAGTTGGCAGTGGTGCCAGCTTGGGTCTGGGAGGCATCCTGCGCACGCGGAATTTCAGGAGCCAGCCGGCCACTGCGGGCCACCAGGACCTGAACACCAATGCTGGCCCTTTTCCCTGGCAAACAAAACTCAGCACCCCTGCTTCTGGATGGCAGATTGCAGGAGCCATTTGGCACTCAAACCAGCCCAAGTTGGCAGTGGTGCCAGCTTGGGTCTGGGAGGCATCCTGCGCAATGCGGAATTTCAGGAGCCAGCCGGCCACTGCGGGCCACCAGGACCTGAACACCAATGCTGGCCCTTTTCCTGGCAAACAAAACTCAGCACCCCTGCTTCTGGATGGCAGATTGCAGGAGCCATTTGGCACTCTCAAACCAGCCCAAGTTGGCAGTGGTGCCAGCTTGGGTCTGGGAGGCATCCTGCGCAATGCGGAATTTCAGGAGCCAGCCGGCCACTGCGGGCCACCAGGACCTGAACACCAATGCTGGCCCTTTTCCCTGGCAAACAAAACTCAGCACCCCTGCTTCTGGATGGCAGATTGCAGGAGCCATTTGGCACTCTCAAACCAGCCCAAGTTGGCAGTGGTGCCAGCTTGGGTCTGGGAGGCATCCTGCGCAATGCGGAATTTCAGGAGCCAGCCGGCCACTGCGGGCCACCAGGACCTGAACACCAATGCTGGCCCTTTTCCCTGGCAAACAAAACTCAGCACCCCTGCTTCTGGATGGCAGATTGCAGGAGCCATTTGGCACTCTCAAACCAGCCCAAGTTGGCAGTGGTGCCAGCTTGGGTCTGGGAGGCATCCTGCGCAATGCGGAATTTCAGGAGCCAGCCGGCCACTGCGGGCACCAGGACCTGAACACCAATGCTGGCCCTTTTCCTGGCAAACAAAACTCAGCACCCCTGCTTCTGGATGGCAGATTGCAGGAGCCATTTGGCACTCTCAAACCAGCCCAAGTTGGCAGTGGTGCCAGCTTGGGTCTGGGAGGCATCCTGCGCAATGCGGAATTTCAGGAGCCAGCCGGCCACTGCGGGCCACCAGGACCTGAACACCAATGCTGGCCCTTTTCCCTGGCAAACAAAAACAAAACTCAGCACCCCTGCTTCTGGATGGCAGATTGCAGGAGCCATTTGGCACTCTCAAACCAGCCCAAGTTGGCAGTGGTGCCAGCTTGGGTCTGGGAGGCATCCTGCGCAATGCGGAATTTCAGGAGCCAGCCGGCCACTGCGGGCCACCAGGACCTGAACACCAATGCTGGCCCTTTTCCCTGGCAAACAAAACTCAGCACCCCTGCTTCTGGATGGCAGATTGCAGGAGCCATTTGGCACTCTCAAACCAGCCCAAGTTGGCAGTGGTGCCAGCTTGGGTCTGGGAGGCATCCTGCGCAATGCGGAATTTCAGGAGCCAGCCGGCCACTGCGGGCCACCAGGACCTGAACACCAATGCTGGCCCTTTCCCTGGCAAACAAAACTCAGCACCCCTGCTTCTGGATGGCAGATTGCAGGAGCCATTTGGCACTCTCAAACCAGCCCAAGTTGGCAGTGGTGCCAGCTTGGGTCTGGGAGGCATCCTGCGCAATGCGGAATTTCAGGAGCCAGCCGGCCACTGCGGGCCACCAGGACCTGAACACCAATGCTGGCCCTTTTCCCTGGCAAACAAAACTCAGCACCCCTGCTTCTGGATGGCAGATTGCAGGAGCCATTTGGCACTCTCAAACCAGCCCAAGTTGGCAGTGGTGCCAGCTTGGGTCTGGGAGGCATCCTGCGCAATGCGGAATTTCAGGAGCCAGCCGGCCACTGCGGGCCACCAGGACCTGAACACCAATGCTGGCCCTTTTCCCTGGCAAACAAAACTCAGCACCCCTGCTTCTGGATGGCAGATTGCAGGAGCCATTTGGCACCTCAAACCAGCCCAAGTTGGCAGTGGTGCCAGCTTGGGTCTGGGAGGCATCCTGGCAATGCGGAACAGGAAACTGCGGGCCACCAGGACCTGAACACCAATGCTGGCCCTTTTTCCTGGCAAACAAAACTCAGCACCCTGCTTCTGGATGGCAGATTGCAGGAGCCATTTGGCACTCTCAAACCAGCCCAAGTTGGCAGTGGTGCCAGCTTGGGTCTGGGAGGCATCCTGCGCAATGCGGAATTTCAGGAGCCAGCCGGCCACTGCGGGCCACCAGGACCTGAACACCAATGCTGGCCCTTTTCCCTGGCAAACAAAACTCAGCACCCCTGCTTCTGGATGGCAGATTGCAGGAGCCATTTGGCACTCTCAAACCAGCCCAAGTTGGCAGTGGTGCCAGCTTGGGTCTGGGAGGCATCCTGCGCAATGCGGAATTTCAGGAGCCAGCCCGGCCACTGCGGGCCACCAGGACCTGAACACCAATGCTGGCCCTTTCCCTGGCAAACAAAACTCAGCACCCCTGCTTCTGGATGGCAGATTGCAGGAGCCATTTGGCACTCTCAAACCAGCCCAAGTTGGCAGTGGTGCCAGCTTGGGTCTGGGAGGCATCCTGCTTCTGGAATTTCAGGAGCCAGCCCGGCCACTGCGGGCCACCAGGACCTGAACACCAATGCTGGCCCTTTTCCCTGGCAAACAAAACTCAGCACCCCTGCTTCTGGATGGCAGATTGCAGGAGCCATTTGGCACTCTCAAACCAGCCCAAGTTGGTGGTGCCAGCTTGGGTCTGGGAGGCATCCTGCGCAATGCGGAATTTCAGGAGCCAGCCGGCCACTGCGGGCCACCAGGACCTGAACACCAATGCTGGCCCTTTTTCCTGGCAAACAAAACTCAGCACCCCTGCTTCTGGATGGCAGATTGCAGGAGCCATTTGGCACTCTCAAACCAGCCCAAGTTGGCAGTGGTGCCAGCTTGGGTCTGGGAGGCATCCTGCGCAATGCGGAATTTCAGGAGCCAGCCGGCCACTGCGGGCCACCAGGACCTGAACACCAATGCTGGCCCTTTTCCCTGGCAAACAAAACTCAGCACCCCTGCTTCTGGATGGCAGATTGCAGGAGCCATTTGGCACTCTCAAACCAGCCCAAGTTGGCAGTGGTGCCAGCTTGGGTCTGGGAGGCATCCTGCGCAATGCGGAATTTCAGGAGCCAGCCGGCCACTGCGGGCCACCAGGACCTGAACACCAATGCTGGCCCTTTTCCCTGGCAAACAAAACTCAGCACCCCTGCTTCTGGATGGCAGATTGCAGGAGCCATTTGGCACTCTCAAACCAGCCCAAGTTGGCAGTGGTGCCAGCTTGGGTCTGGGAGGCATCCTGCGCAATGCGGAATTTCAGGAGCCAGCCGGCCACTGGGCCACCAGGACCTGAACACCAATGCTGGCCCTTTTTTCCCTGGCAAACAAAACTCAGCACCCCTGCTTCTGGATGGCAGATTGCAGGAGCCATTTGGCACTCTCAAACCAGCCCAAGTTGGCAGTGGTGCCAGCTTGGGTCTGGGAGGCATCCCGCGGGAATTTCAGGAGCCAGCCGGCCACTGCGGGCCACCAGGACCTGAACACCAATGCTGGCCCTTTTCCCTGGCAAACAAAACTCAGCACCCCTGCTTCTGGATGGCAGATTGCAGGAGCCATTTGGCACTCTCAAACCAGCCCAAGTTGGCAGTGGTGCCAGCTTGGGTCTGGGAGGTGGAATTTCAGGAGCCAGCCCGCCACTGCGGGCCACCAGGACCTGAACACCAATGCTGGCCCTTTTCCTGGCAAACAAAACTCAGCACCCCTGCTTCTGGATGGCAGATTGCAGGAGCCATTTGGCACTCTCAAACCAGCCCAAAGTTGGCAGTGGTGCCAGCTTGGGTCTGGGAGGCATCCTGCGCAATGCGGAATTTCAGGAGCCCCGGCCACTGCGGCCACCAGGACCTGAAACAATGCTGGCCCTTTTCCCTGGCAAACAAAACTCAGCACCCCTGCTTCTGGATGGCAGATTGCAGGAGCCATTTTCTCAAACCACTCTCAAACCAGCCCAAGTTGGCAGTGGTGCCAGCTTGGGTCTGGGAGGCATCCTGCGCAATGCGGAATTTCAGGAGCCAGCCGGCCACTGCGGGCCACCAGGACCTGAACACCAATGCTGGCCCTTTTCCCTGGCAAACAAAACTCAGCACCCCTGCTTCTGGATGGCAGATTGCAGGAGCCATTTGGCACTCTCAAACCAGCCCAAGTTGGCAGTGGTTTTGGGTCTGGGAGGCATCCTGCGCACGCGGAATTTCAGGAGCCAGCCGGCCACTGCGGGCCACCAGGACCTGAACACCAATGCTGGCCCTTTTCCTGGCAAACAAAACTCAGCACCCCTGCTTCTGGATGGCAGATTGCAGGAGCCATTTGGCACTCTCAAACCAGCCCAAGTTGGCAGTGGTGCCAGCTTGGGTCTGGGAGGCATCCTGCAATGCGGAATTTCAGGAGCCAGCCGGCCACTGGGGGCCACCAGGACCTGAACACCAATGCTGGCCCTTTTCCCTGGCAAACAAAACTCAGCACCCCCTGCTTCTGGATGGCAGATTGCAGGAGCCATTGGCACTCTCAAACCAGCCCAAGTTGGCAGTGGTGCCAGCTTGGGTCTGGGAGGCATCCTGCGCAATGCGGAATTTCAGGAGCCAGCCGGCCACTGCGGGCCACCAGGACCTGAACACCAATGCTGGCCCTTTTCCCTGGCAAACAAAACTCAGCACCCCTGCTTCTGGATGGCAGATTGCAGGAGCCATTTGGCACTCTCAAACCAGCCCAAGTTGGCAGTGGTGCCAGCTTGGGTCTGGGAGGCATCCTGCGCAATGCGGAATTTCAGGAGCCAGCCCGCCCGGCCACTGCGGGCCACCAGGACCTGAACACCAATGCTGGCCCTTTTCCCTGGCAAACAAAACTCAGCACCCCTGCTTCTGGATGGCAGATTGCAGGAGCCATTTGGCACTCTCAAACCAGCCCAAGTTGGCAGTGGTGCCAGCTTGGGTCTGGGAGGCATCCTGCGCAATGCGGAATTTCAGGAGCCAGCCGGCCACTGCGGGCCACCAGGACCTGAACACCAATGCTGGCCCTTTTCCTGGCAAACAAAACTCAGCACCCCTGCTTCTGGATGGCAGATTGCAGGAGCCATTTGGCACTCTCAAACCAGCCCAAGTTGGCAGTGGTGCCAGCTTGGGTCTGGGAGGCATCCTGCGCAATGCGGAATTTCAGGAGCCAGCCGGCCACTGCGGGCCACCAGGACCTGAACACCAATGCTGGCCCTTTTCCCTGGCAAACAAAACTCAGCACCCCTGCTTCTGGATGGCAGATTGCAGGAGCCATTTGGCACTCTCAAACCAGCCCAAGTTGGCAGTGGTGCCAGCTTGGGTCTGGGAGGCATCCTGCGCAATGCGGAATTTCAGGAGCCAGCCGGCCACTGCGGGCCACCAGGACCTGAACACCAATGCTGGCCCTTTTCCCTGGCAAACAAAACTCAGCACCCCTGCTTCTGGATGGCAGATTGCAGGAGCCATTTGGCACTCTCAAACCAGCCCAAGTTGGCAGTGGTGCCAGCTTGGGTCTGGGAGGCATCCTGCGCAATGCGGATTTTTCAGGAGCCAGCCGGCCACTGCGGGCCACCAGGACCTGAACACCAATGCTGGCCCTTTTCCCTGGCAAACAAAACTCAGCACCCCTGCTTCTGGATGGCAGATTGCAGGAGCCATTTGGCACTCTCAAACCAGCCCAAGTTGGCAGTGGTGCCAGCTTGGGTCTGGGAGGCATCCTGCGCAATGCGGAATTTCAGGAGCCAGCCGGCCACTGCGGGCCACTGGACCTGAACACCAATGCTGGCCCTTTTCCCTGGCAAACAAAACTCAGCACCCCTGCTTCTGGATGGCAGATTGCAGGAGCCATTTGGCACTCTCAAACCAGCCCAAGTTGGCAGTGGTGCCAGCTTGGGTCTGGGAGGCATCCTGCGCAATGCGGAATTTCAGGAGCCAGCCGGCCACTGCGGGCCACCAGGACCTGAACACCAATGCTGGCCCTTTTCCCTGGCAAACAAAACTCAGCACCCCTGCTTCTGGATGGCAGATTGCAGGAGCCATTTGGCACTCTCAAACCAGCCCAAGTTGGCAGTGGTGCCAGCTTGGTCTGGGAGGCATCCCGCAACGCGGAATTTCAGGAGCCAGCCGGCCACTGCGGGCCACCAGGACCTGAACACCAATGCTGGCCCTTTTCCCTGGCAAACAAAACTCAGCACCCCTGCTTCTGGATGGCAGATTGCAGGAGCCATTTGGCACTCTCAAACCAGCCCAAGTTGGCAGTGGTGCCAGCTTGGGTCTGGGAGGCATCCTGCGCAATGCGGAATTTCAGGAGCCAGCCGGCCACTGCGGGCCACCAGGACCTGAACACCAATGCTGGCCCTTTTCCCTGGCAAACAAAACTCAGCACCCCTGCTTCTGGATGGAAATTGCAGGAGCCAAACTCAAACCAGCCCAAGTTGGCAGTGGTGCCCTTGGGTCTGGGAGGCATCCTGGAATTTGGCAGATGCGGGCCACCAGGACCTGAACACCAATGCTGGCCCTTTTCCTGGCAAAACTCAGCACCCCTGCTTCTGGATGGCAGATTGCAGGAGCCATTTGGCACTCTCAAACCAGCCCAAGTTGGCAGTGGTGCCAGCTTGGGTCTGGGAGGCATCCTGGCATGCCGGATTTTTCAGGAGCCAGCCGGCCACTGCGGGCCACCAGGACCTGAACACCAATGCTGGCCCTTTTCCCTGGCAAACAAAACTCAGCACCCCTGCTTCTGGATGGCAGCAGGAGCCATTTGGCACTCTCAAACCAGCCCAAGTTGGCAGTGGTGCCAGCTTGGGTCTGGGAGGCATCCTGCGCAATGCGGAATTTCAGGAGCCAGCCGGCCACTGCGGGCCACCAGGACCTGAACACCAATGCTGGCCCTTTTCCCTGGCAAACAAAACTCAGCACCCCTGCTTCTGGATGGCAGATTGCAGGAGCCATTTGGCACACTCAAACCAGCCCAAGTTGGCAGTGGTGCCAGCTTGGGTCTGGGAGGCATCCTGCGCAATGCGGAATTTCAGGAGCCAGCCGGCCACTGCGGGCCACCAGGACCTGAACACCAATGCTGGCCCTTTTCCTGGCAAACAAAACTCAGCACCCCTGCTTCTGGATGGCAGATTGCAGGAGCCATTTGGCACTCTCATAAACCAGCCCAAGTTGGCAGTGGTGCCAGCTTGGGTCTGGGAGGCATCCTGCGCAATGCGGAATTTCAGGAGCCAGCCGGCCACTGCGGGCCACCAGGACCTGAACACCAATGCTGGCCCTTTTCCTGGCAAACAAAACTCAGCACCCCTGCTTCTGGATGGCAGATTGCAGGAGCCATTTGGCACTCTCAAACCAGCCCAAGTTGGCAGTGGTGCCAGCTTGGGTCTGGGAGGCATCCTGCGCAATGCGGAATTTCAGGAGCCAGCCGGCCACTGCGGGCCACCAGGACCTGAACACCAATGCTGGCCCTTTTCCCTGGCAAACAAAACTCAGCACCCCTGCTTCTGGATGGCAGATTGCAGGAGCCATTTGGCACTCTCAAACCAGCCCAAGTTGGCAGTGGTGCCAGCTTGGGTCTGGGAGGCATCCTGCGCAATGCGGAATTTCAGGAGCCAGCCGGCCACTGCGGGCCACCAGGACCTGAACACCAATGCTGGCCCTTTTCCCTGGCAAACAAAACTCAGCACCCCTGCTTCTGGATGGCAGATTGCAGGAGCCATTTGGCACTCTCAAACCAGCCCAAGTTGGCAGTGGTGCCAGCTTGGGTCTGGGAGGCATCCTGCGCAATGCGGAATTTCAGGAGCCAGCCGGCCACTGCGGGCCACCAGGACCTGAACACCAATGCTGGCCTTTTCCCTGGCAAACAAAACTCAGCACCCCTGCTTCTGGATGGCAGATTGCAGGAGCCATTTGGCACTCTCAAACCAGCCCAAGTTGGCAGTGGTGCCAGCTTGGGTCTGGGAGGCATCCTGCGCAATGCGGAATTTCAGGGCCAGCCGGCCACTGCGGGCCACCAGGACCTGAACACCAATGCTGGCCCTTTTCCTGGCAAACAAAACTCAGCACCCCTGCTTCTGGATGGCAGATTGCAGGAGCCATTACTGGCACTCTCAAACCAGCCCAAGTTGGCAGTGGTGCCAGCTTGGGTCTGGGAGGCACCAGCAGGAGCCAGTTGGCAGTGGACCTGAACACCAATGCTGGCTTGGGTCTGGGAGGCATCCTGCTGGAATGCTGGATGGCAGGAGCCAGGAGCCATTTGGCACTCTCAAACCAGCCAAGTTGGCAGTGGGCCACCTGGCAGTGGTGCCAGCTTGGGTCTGGGAGGCACGCAATGCGGAATTTCAGGAGCCAGCCGGCCACTGCGGGCCACCAGGACCTGAACACCAATGCTGGCCTTTTCCCTGGCAAACAAAACTCAGCACCCCTGCTTCTGGATGGCAGATTGCAGGAGCCATTTTGGCACTCTCAAACCAGCCCAAGTTGGCAGTGGTGCCAGCTTGGGTCTGGGAGGCATCCTGCGCAATGCGGAATTTCAGGAGCCAGCCGGCCACTGCGGGGCCACCAGGACCTGAACACCAATGCTGGCCCTTTTCCCTGGCAAACAAAACTCAGCACCCCTGCTTCTGGATGGCAGATTGCAGGAGCCATTTGGCACTCTCAAACCAGCCCAAGTTGGCAGTGGTGCCAGCTTGGGTCTGGGAGGCATCCTGGCAATGCGGAATTTCAGGAGCCAGCCGGCCACTGCGGGCCACCAGGGGATGGCCCTTTTCCTGGCAAACAAAACTCAGCACCCCTGCTTCTGGATGGCAGATTGCAGGAGCCAAACCAGCCCAAGTTGGCAGTGGTGCCAGCTTGGGTCTGGGAGGCATCCTGCGCAATGCGGAATTTCAGGAGCCAGCGGCTGCGAGGGCCACCAGGACCTGAACACCAATGCTGGCCCCTTTTCCCTGGCAACAAAACTCAGCACCCCTGCTTCTGGATGGCAGATTGCAGGAGCCATTTGGCACTCTCAAACCAGCCCAAGTTGGCAGTGGTGCCAGCTTGGGTCTGGGAGGCATCCTGCGCAATGCGGAATTTCAGGAGCCAGCCGGCCACTGCGGGCCACCAGGACCTGAACACCAATGCTGGCCCTTTTCCCTGGCAAACAAAACTCAGCACCCCTGCTTCTGGATGGCAGATTGCAGGCCATTTGGCACTCTCAAACCAGCCCAAGTTGGCAGTGGTGCCAGCTTGGGTCTGGGAGGCATCCTGCGCAATGGAATTTCAGGAGCCAGCCGGCCACTGCGGGCCACCAGGACCTGAACACCAATGCTGGCCCTTTTCCCTGGCAAACAAAACTCAGCACCCCTGCTTCTGGATGGCAGATTGCAGGAGCCATTTGGCACTCTCAAACCAGCCCAAGTTGGCAGTGGTGCCAGCTTGGGTCTGGGAGGCATCCTGCGCAATGCGGAATTTCAGGTGCCAGCCCGGGACCTGAACACCAATGCTGGCCCTTTTCCTGGCAAACAAAACTCAGCACCCCTGCTTCTGGATGGCAGATTGCAGGAGCCATTTGGCACTCAAACCAGCCCAAGTTGGCAGTGGTGCCAGCTTGGGTCCATGCGGAATTTCAGGAGCCAGCCGGCCTGCGGGCCACCAGGACCTGAACACCAATGCTGGCCCTTTTCCCTGGCAAACAAAACTCAGCACCCCTGCTTCTGGATGGCAGATTGCAGGAGCCATTTGGCACTCTCAAACCAGCCCAAGTTGGCAGTGGTGCCAGCTTGGGTCTGGGAGGCATCCTGCGCAATGCGGAATTTCAGGAGCCAGCCGGCCACTGCGGGCCACCAGGACCTGAACACCAATGCTGGCCCTTTTCCTGGCAAACAAAACTCAGCACCCCTGCTTCTGGATGGCAGATTGCAGGAGCCATTTTGGCACTCTCAAACCAGCCCAAGTTGGCAGTGGTGCCAGCTTGGGTCTGGGAGGCATCCTGCAATGCGGAATTTCAGGAGCCAGCCGGCCACTGCGGGCCACCAGGACCAGGACCTGAACACCAATGCTGGCCCTTTCCCTGGCAAACAAAACTCAGCACCCCTGCTTCTGGATGGCAGATTGCAGGAGCCATTTGGCACTCTCAAACCAGCCCAAGTTGGCAGTGGTGCCAGCTTGGGTCTGGGAGGCATCCTGCGCAATGCGGAATTTCAGGAGCCAGCCGGCCACTGCGGGCCACCAGGACCTGAACACCAATGCTGGCCCTTTCCCTGGCAAACAAAACTCAGCACCCCTGCTTCTGGATGGCAGATTGCAGGAGCCATTTGGCACTCTCAAACCAGCCCAAGTTGGCAGTGGTGCCAGCTTGGGTCTGGGAGGCATCCTGCGCAATGCGGAATTTCAGGAGCCAGCCGGCCACACTGGGCCACCAGGACCTGAACACCAATGCTGGCCCTTTTCCCTGGCAAACAAAACTCAGCACCCCTGCTTCTGGATGGCAGATTGCAGGAGCCATTTGGCACTCTCAAACCAGCCCAAGTTGGCAGTGGTGCCAGCTTGGGTCTGGGAGGCATCCTGCGCAATGCGGAATTTCAGGAGCCAGCCGGCCACTGCGGGCCACCAGGACCTGAACACCAATGCTGGCCCTTTTCCCTGGCAAAACAAAACTCAGCACCCCTGCTTCTGGATGGCAGATTGCAGGAGCCATTTGGCACTCTCAAACCAGCCCAAGTTGGCAGTGGTGCCAGCTTGGGTCTGGGAGGCATCCTGCGCAATGCGGAATTTCAGGAGCCAGCCCGGCCCACTGGGCCAGGACCTGAACACCAATGCTGGCCCTTTTCCTGGCAAACAAAACTCAGCACCCCTGCTTCTGGATGGCAGATTGCAGGAGCCATTTGGCACTCTCAAACCAGCCCAAGTTGGCAGTGGTGCCAGCTTGGGTCTGGAGGCATCCTGCGCAATGCGGAATTTTCAGGAGCCAGCCCTGGCCACCAGGACCTGAACACCAATGCTGGCCCTTTTCCCTGGCAAACAAAACTCAGCACCCCTGCTTCTGGATGGCAGATTGCAGGAGCCATTTGGCACTCTCAAACCAGCCCAAGTTGGCAGTGGTGCCAGCTTGGGTCTGGGAGGCATCCTGCGCAATGCGGAATTTCAGGAGCCAGCCGGCCACTGGGGGCCACCAGGACCTGAACACCAATGCTGGCCCTTTTCCCTGGCAAACAAAACTCAGCACCCCTGCTTCTGGATGGCAGATTGCAGGAGCCATTTGGCACTCTCAAACCAGCCCAAGTTGGCAGTGGTGCCAGCTTGGGTCTGGGAGGCATCCTGCGCAATGCGGAATTTCAGGAGCCAGCCGGCCACTGGGCCACCAGGACCTGAACACCAATGCTGGCCCTTTTCCCTGGCAAACAAAACTCAGCACCCCTGCTTCTGGATGGCAGATTGCAGGAGCCATTTGGCACTCTCAAACCAGCCCAAGTTGGCAGTGGTGCCAGCTTGGGTCTGGGAGGCATCCTCGCAATGCGGAATTTCAGGAGCCAGCCACCATGGGCCACCAGGACCTGAACACCAATGCTGGCCCTTTTCCTGGCAAACAAAACTCAGCACCCTGCTTCTGGATGGCAGATTGCAGGAGCCATTTGGCACTCTCAAACCAGCCCAAGTTGGCAGTGGTGCCAGCTTGGGTCTGGGAGGCATCCCGCAATGCGGAATTTCAGGAGCCAGCCGGCCACTGCGGGCCACCAGGACCTGAACACCAATGCTGGCCCTTTTCCCTGGCAAACAAAACTCAGCACCCCTGCTTCTGGATGGCAGATTGCAGGAGCCATTTGGCACTCTCAAACCAGCCCAAGTTGGCAGTGGTGCCAGCTTGGGTCTGGGAGGCATCCTGGCAATGCGGAATTTCAGGAGCCAGCCGGCCACTGGGCCACCAGGACCTGAACACCAATGCTGGCCCTTTTCCCTGGCAAACAAAACTCAGCACCCCTGCTTCTGGATGGCAGATTGCAGGAGCCATTTGGCACTCTCAAACCAGCCCAAGTTGGCAGTGGTGCCAGCTTGGGTCTGGGAGGCATCCTGCAATGCGGAATTTCAGGAGCCAGCCCGGCCACTGCGGGCCACCAGGACCTGAACACCAATGCTGGCCCTTTTCCCTGGCAAACAAAACTCAGCACCCCTGCTTCTGGATGGCAGATTGCAGGAGCCATTTGGCACTCTCAAACCAGCCCAAGTTGGCAGTGGTGCCAGCTTGGGTCTGGGAGGCATCCTGCGCAATGCGGAATTTCAGGAGCCAGCCGGCCACTGCGGGCCACCAGGACCTGAACACCAATGCTGGCCCTTTTCCTGGCAAACAAAACTCAGCACCCCTGCTTCTGGATGGCAGATTGCAGGCCATTTGGCACTCTCAAACCAGCCCAAGTTGGCAGTGGTGCCAGCTTGGGTCTGGGAGGCATCCTGCATCAATGCAATGCGGAATTTCAGGAGCCAGCCGGCCACTGCGGGCCACCAGGACCTGAACACCAATGCTGGCCCTTTTCCCTGGCAAACAAAACTCAGCACCCCTGCTTCTGGATGGCAGATTGCAGGAGCCATTTGGCACTCTCAAACCAGCCCAAGTTGGCAGTGGTGCCAGCTTGGGTCTGGGAGGCATCCTGCGCAATGCGGAATTTCAGGAGCCAGCCCGGCCACTGCGGGCCACCAGGACCTGAACACCAATGCTGGCCCTTTTCCTGGCAAACAAAACTCAGCACCCCTGCTTCTGGATGGCAGATTGCAGGAGCCATTTGGCACTCTCAAACCAGCCCAAGTTGGCAGTGGTGCCAGCTTGGGTCTGGGAGGCATCCTGCGCAATGCGGAATTTCAGGAGCCAGCCGGCCACTGCGGGCCACCAGGACCTGAACACCAATGCTGGCCCTTTTCCCTGGCAAACAAAACTCAGCACCCCTGCTTCTGGATGGCAGATTGCATTGCAGGAGCCATTTGGCACTCTCAAACCAGCCCAAGTTGGCAGTGGTGCCAGCTTGGGTCTGGGAGGCATCCTGCGCAATGCGGAATTTTCAGGAGCCAGCCCGGCCACTGCGGGCCACCAGGACCTGAACACCAATGCTGGCCCTTTTCCTGGCAAACAAAACTCAGCACCCCTGCTTCTGGATGGCAGATTGCAGGAGCCATTTGGCACTCTCAAACCAGCCCAAGTTGGCAGTGGTGCCAGCTTGGGTCTGGGGGCATCCTGCGCAATGCGGAATTTCAGGAGCCAGCCGGCCACTGCGGGCCACCAGGACCTGAACACCAATGCTGGCCCTTTTCCTGGCAAACAAAACTCAGCACCCCTGCTTCTGGATGGCAGATTGCAGGAGCCATTTGGCACTCTCAAACCAGCCCAAGTTGGCAGTGGTGCCAGCTTGGGTCTGGGAGGCATCCTGCGCAATGCGGAATTTCAGGAGCCAGCCGGCCACTGCGGGCCACCAGGACCTGAACACCAATGCTGGCCCTTTTCCCTGGCAAACAAAACTCAGCACCCCTGCTTCTGGATGGCAGATTGCAGGAGCCATTTGGCACTCTCAAACCAGCCCAAGTTGGCAGTGGTGCCAGCTTGGGTCTGGGAGGCATCCTGCGCAATGCGGAATTTCAGGAGCCAGCCGGCCACTGCGGGCCACCAGGACCTGAACACCAATGCTGGCCCTTTTCCTGGCAAACAAAACTCAGCACCCCTGCTTCTGGATGGCAGATTGCAGGAGCCATTTGGCACTCTCAAACCAGCCCAAGTTGGCAGTGGTGCCAGCTTGGGTCTGGGAGGCATCCTGCGCAATGCGGAATTTCAGGAGCCAGCCGGCCACTGCGGGCCACCAGGACCTGAACACCAATGCTGGCCCTTTTCCCTGGCAAACAAAACTCAGCACCCCTGCTTCTGGATGGCAGATTGCAGGAGCCATTTGGCACTCTCAAACCAGCCCAAGTTGGCAGTGGTGCCAGCTTGGGTCTGGGAGGCATCCCTGCAATGCGGAATTTCAGGAGCCCAGGCCACTGCGGGCCACCAGGACCTGAACACCAATGCTGGCCCTTTTCCCTGGCAAACAAAACTCAGCACCCCTGCTTCTGGATGGCAGATTGCAGGAGCCATTTGGCACTCTCAAACCAGCCCAAGTTGGCAGTGGTGCCAGCTTGGGTCTGGGAGGCATCCTGCGCAATGCGGAATTTCAGGAGCCAGCCGGCCACTGCGGGCCACCAGGACCTGAACACCAATGCTGGCCCTTTTCCTGGCAAACAAAACTCAGCACCCCTGCTTCTGGATGGCAGATTGCAGGAGCCATTTGGCACTCTCAAACCAGCCCAAGTTGGCAGTGGTGCCAGCTTGGGTCTGGGAGGTGGTGCCACCTGCTTGGGTCCTGGGAGGCAAATCCAGCACCCCTTGAATCCTGGATGGCAGATTTCAGGAGCCAGCCCAGGGCAGTGGGCCCCTCTGGGAGGGCCACTCAGGAGCCAGGACCTGAACAGGGACCCAATGCTGGCCTTTTTCCTGGCAAACAAAACTCAGCACCCCTGCTTCTGGATGGCAGATTGCAGGAGCCATTTGGCTCTCAAACCAGCCCAAGTTGGCAGTGGTGCCAGCTTGGGTCTGGGAGGCATCCTGCGCAATGCGGAATTTCAGGAGCCAGCCCGGCCACTGCGGGCCACCAGGACCTGAACACCAATGCTGGCCCTTTTCCTGGCAAACAAAACTCAGCACCCCTGCTTCTGGATGGCAGATTGCAGGAGCCATTTGGCACTCTCAAACCAGCCCAAGTTGGCAGTGGTGCCAGCTTGGGTCTGGGAGGCATCCCTGCAATGCGGAATTTCAGGAGCCAGCCGGCCACTGCAGGGCCACCAGGACCTGAACACCAATGCTGGCCCTTTTCCTGGCAAACAAAACTCAGCACCCCTGCTTCTGGATGGCAGATTGCAGGAGCCATTTGGCACTCTCAAACCAGCCCAAGTTGGCAGTGGTGGTGCCAGCTTGGGTCTGGGAGGCATCCTGCGCAATGCGGAATTTCAGGAGCCAGCCCGGCCACTGCGGGCCACCAGGACCTGAACACCAATGCTGGCCCTTTTCCCTGGCAAACAAAACTCAGCACCCCTGCTTCTGGATGGCAGATTGCAGGAGCCATTTGGCACTCTCAAACCAGCCCAAGTTGGCAGTGGTGCCAGCTTGGGTCTGGGAGGCATCCTGCGCAATGCGGAATTTCAGGAGCCAGCCCGGCCACTGCGGGCCACCAGGACCTGAACACCAATGCTGGCCCTTTTCCTGGCAAACAAAACTCAGCACCCCTGCTTCTGGATGGCAGATTGCAGGAGCCATTTGGCACTCTCAAACCAGCCCAAGTTGGCAGTGGTGCCAGCTTGGGTCTGGGAGGCATCCTGCAATGCGGAATTTCAGGAGCCAGCCCGGCCACTGCGGGCCACCAGGACCTGAACACCAATGCTGGCCCTTTTCCCTGGCAAACAAAACTCAGCACCCCTGCTTCTGGATGGCAGATTGCAGGAGCCATTTGGCACTCTCAAACCAGCCCAAGTTGGCAGTGGTGCCAGCTTGGGTCTGGGGGGCATCCTGCGCAATGCGGAATTTCAGGAGCCAGCCCGGCCCCCTGGTGGTGCCAGCTTGGGCAAAACTCAGCACCCCTGCTTCTGGATGGCAGAGGCCGGAGCCATTTTGGCACTCTCAAACCAGCCCAAGTTGGCAGTGGTGCCAGCTTGGGTCTGGGAGGCATCCCCAGCTGGAATTTCAGATGCCAGCCCGGCCCTGGGCCAGGACCTGAACACCAATGCTGGCCCTTTTCCCAAAACTCAGCACCCCTGCTTCTGGATGGCAGATTGCAGTCAAACCAGCCAAGTTGGCAGTGGTGCCAGCTTGGGTCTGGGAGGCATCCTGCGCAATGCGGAATTTCAGGAGCCAGCCCGGCCACTGCGGGCCACCAGGACCTGAACACCAATGCTGGCCCTTTTCCTGGCAAACAAAACTCAGCACCCCTGCTTCTGGATGGCAGATTGCAGGAGCCATTTGGCACTCTCAAACCAGCCCAAGTTGGCAGTGGTGCCAGCTTGGGTCTGGGAGGCATCCTGCGCAATGCGGAATTTCAGGAGCCAGCCGGCCACTGCGGGCCACCAGGACCTGAACACCAATGCTGGCCCTTTTTTCCTGGCAAACAAAACTCAGCACCCCTGCTTCTGGATGGCAGATTGCAGGAGCCATTTGGCACTCAAACCAGCCCAAGTTGGCAGTGGTGCCAGCTTGGGTCTGGGAGGCATCCTGCGCAATGCGGAATTTCAGGAGCCAGCCGGCCACTGGGCCACCAGGACCTGAACACCAATGCTGGCCCTTTTCCTGGCAAACAAAACTCAGCACCCCTGCTTCTGGATGGCAGATTGCAGGAGCCATTTGGCACTCTCAAACCAGCCCAAGTTGGCAGTGGTGCCAGCTTGGGTCTGGGAGGCATCCTGCGCAATGCGGAATTTCAGGAGCCAGCCGGCCACTGCGGGCCACCAGGACCTGAACACCAATGCTGGCCCTTTTCCCTGGCAAACAAAACTCAGCACCCCTGCTTCTGGATGGCAGATTGCAGGAGCCATTTGGCACTCTCAAACCAGCCCAAGTTGGCAGTGGTGCCAGCTTGGGTCTGGGAGGCATCCTGCGCAATGCGGAATTTCAGGAGCCACCCGGCCACTGCGGGCCACCAGGACCTGAACACCAATGCTGGCCCTTTTCCTGGCAAACAAAACTCAGCACCCCTGCTTCTGGATGGCAGATTGCAGGAGCCATTTGGCACTCTCAAACCAGCCCAAGTTGGCAGTGGTGCCAGCTTGGGTCTGGGAGGCATCCTGCGCAATCGGAATTTCAGGAGCCAGCCGGCCACTGCGGGCCACCAGGACCTGAACACCAATGCTGGCCCTTTTCCCTGGCAAACAAAACTCAGCACCCCTGCTTCTGGATGGCAGATTGCAGGAGCCATTTGGCACTCTCAAACCAGCCCAAGTTGGCAGTGGTGCCAGCTTGGGTCTGGGAGGCATCCTGCGCAATGCGGAATTTCAGGAGCCAGCCCGGCCACTGGGGCCCCAGGACCTGAACACCAATGCTGGCCCTTTTCCTGGCAAACAAAACTCAGCACCCCTGCTTCTGGATGGCAGATTGCAGGAGCCATTTGGCACTCTCAAACCAGCCCAAGTTGGCAGTGGTGCCAGCTTGGGTCTGGGAGGCATCCTGCGCAATGCGGAATTTCAGGAGCCAGCCCGGCCACTGCGGGCCACCAGGACCTGAACACCAATGCTGGCCCTTTTCCTGGCAAACAAAACTCAGCACCCCTGCTTCTGGATGGCAGATTGCAGGAGCCATTTGGCACTCTCAAACCAGCCCAAGTTGGCAGTGGTGCCAGCTTGGGTCTGGGAGGCATCCTGCGCAATGCGGAATTTCAGGAGCCAGCCCGGCCACTGCGGGCCACCAGGACCTGAACACCAATGCTGGCCCTTTTCCTGGCAAACAAAACTCAGCACCCCTGCTTCTGGATGGCAGATTGCAGGAGCCATTTGGCACTCTCAAACCAGCCCAAGTTGGCAGTGGTGCCAGCTTGGGTCTGGGAGGCATCCTGCGCAATGCGGAATTTCAGGAGCCAGCCGGCCACTGCGGGCCACCAGGACCTGAACACCAATGCTGGCCCTTTTCCTGGCAAACAAAACTCAGCACCCCTGCTTCTGGATGGCAGATTGCAGGAGCCATTTGGCACTCTCAAACCAGCCCAAGTTGGCAGTGGTGCCAGCTTGGGTCTGGGAGGCATCCTGCGCAATGCGGAATTTCAGGAGCCAGCCGGCCACTGCGGGCCACCAGGACCTGAACACCAATGCTGGCCCTTTTCCCTGGCAAACAAAACTCAGCACCCCTGCTTCTGGATGGCAGATTGCAGGAGCCATTTGGCACTCTCAAACCAGCCCAAGTTGGCAGTGGTGCCAGCTTGGGTCTGGGAGGCATGGCAATGCGGAATTTCAGGAGCCACCCGGCCACTGCGGGCCACCAGGACCTGAACACCAATGCTGGCCCTTTTCCTGGCAAACAAAACTCAGCACCCCTGCTTCTGGATGGCAGATTGCAGGAGCCATTTGGCACTCTCAAACCAGCCCAAGTTGGCAGTGGTGCCAGCTTGGGTCTGGGAGGCATCCTGCGCAATGCGGAATTTCAGGAGCCAGCCCGGCCACTGCGGGCCCCAGGACCTGAACACCAATGCTGGCCCTTTTCCTGGCAAACAAAACTCAGCACCCCTGCTTCTGGATGGCAGATTGCAGGAGCCATTTGGCACTCTCAAACCAGCCCAAGTTGGCAGTGGTGCCAGCTTGGGTCTGGGAGGCATCCTGCGCAATGCGGAATTTCAGGAGCCAGCCGGCCACTGCGGGCCACCAGGACCTGAACACCAATGCTGGCCCTTTTCCTGGCAAACAAAACTCAGCACCCCTGCTTCTGGATGGCAGATTGCAGGAGCCATTTGGCACTCTCAAACCAGCCCAAGTTGGCAGTGGTGCCAGCTTGGGTCTGGGAGGCATCCTGCGCAATGCGGAATTTCAGGAGCCACCCGGCCACTGCGGGCCACCAGGACCTGAACACCAATGCTGGCCCTTTTCCTGGCAAACAAAACTCAGCACCCCTGCTTCTGGATGGCAGATTGCAGGAGCCATTTGGCACTCTCAAACCAGCCCAAGTTGGCAGTGGTGCCAGCAGCTTGGGTCTGGGCATCCTGCGCAATGCGGAATTTCAGGAGCCCCGGCCACTGCTGGGGGCCACCAGGACCTGAACACCAATGCTGGCCCTTTTCCTGGCAAACAAAACTCAGCACCCCTGCTTCTGGATGGCAGATTGCAGGAGCCATTTGGCACTCTCAAACCAGCCCAAGTTGGCAGTGGTGCCAGCTTGGGTCTGGGAGGCATCCTGCAATGCGGAATTTCAGGAGCCAGCCCGGCCCCTGGGGGGCCAGGGAACACCAATGCTGGCCCTTTTCCTGGCAAACAAAACTCAGCACCCCTGCTTCTGGATGGCCAGGAGCCATTTGGCACCTCAAACCAGCCCAAGTTGGCAGTGGTGGTGCCCTTGGGTCTGGGAGGCATCCTGCGCAATGCGGAATTTCAGGAGCCAGCCCGGCCCCTGGGCCACCAGGACCTGAACACCAATGCTGGCCCTTTTCCTGGCAAACAAAACTCAGCACCCCTGCTTCTGGATGGCAGATTGCAGGAGCCATTTGGCACTCTCAAACCAGCCCAAGTTGGCAGTGGTGCCAGCTTGGGTCTGGGAGGCATCCTGCGCAATGCGGAATTTCAGGAGCCAGCCCCGGCCACTGCGGGCCACCAGGACCTGAACACCAATGCTGGCCCTTTTTCCTGGCAAACAAAACTCAGCACCCCTGCTTCTGGATGGCAGATTGCAGGAGCCATTTGGCACTCTCAAACCAGCCCAAGTTGGCAGTGGTGCCAGCTTGGGTCTGGGAGGCATCCTGCGCAATGCGGAATTTCAGGAGCCACCCGGCCACTGCGGGCCACCAGGACCTGAACACCAATGCTGGCCCTTTTTCCTGGCAAACAAAACTCAGCACCCCTGCTTCTGGATGGCAGATTGCAGGAGCCATTTGGCACTCTCAAACCAGCCCAAGTTGGCAGTGGTGCCAGCTTGGGTCTGGGAGGCATCCTGCGCAATGCGGAATTTCAGGAGCCAGCCCGGCCACTGCGGGCCACCAGGACCTGAACACCAATGCTGGCCCTTTTCCCTGGCAAACAAAACTCAGCACCCCTGCTTCTGGATGGCAGATTGCAGGAGCCATTTGGCACTCTCAAACCAGCCCAAGTTGGCAGTGGTGCCAGCTTGGGTCTGGGAGGCATCCTGCGCAATGCGGAATTTCAGGAGCCAGCCCCGGCCACTGCGGGCCACCAGGACCTGAACACCAATGCTGGCCCTTTTCCTGGCAAACAAAACTCAGCACCCCTGCTTCTGGATGGCAGATTGCAGGAGCCATTTGGCACTCTCAAACCAGCCCAAGTTGGCAGTGGTGCCAGCTTGGGTCTGGGAGGCATCCTGCGCAATGCGGAATTTCAGGAGCCACGGCCACTGGGCCACCAGGACCTGAACACCAATGCTGGCCCTTTTCCTGGCAAACAAAACTCAGCACCCCTGCTTCTGGATGGCAGATTGCAGGAGCCATTTGGCACTCTCAAACCAGCCCAAGTTGGCAGTGGTGCCAGCTTGGGTCTGGGAGGCATCCTGCAATAATGCGGAATTTCAGGAGCCAACCCGGCCACTGCGGGCCACCAGGGACCTGAACACCAATGCTGGCCCTTTTCCTGGCAAACAAAACTCAGCACCCCTGCTTCTGGATGGCAGATTGCAGGAGCCATTTGGCACTCTCAAACCAGCCCAAGTTGGCAGTGGTGCCCAGCTTGGGTCTGGGAGGCATCCTGCGCAATGCGGAATTTCAGGAGCCAGCCGGCCACTGCGGGCCACCAGGACCTGAACACCAATGCTGGCCCTTTTTTCCTGGCAAACAAAACTCAGCACCCCTGCTTCTGGATGGCAGATTGCAGGAGCCATTTGGCACTCTCAAACCAGCCCAAGTTGGCAGTGGTGCCAGCTTGGGTCTGGGAGGCATCCTGCGCAATGCGGAATTTCAGGAGCCAGCCGGCCACTGCGGGCCACCAGGACCTGAACACCAATGCTGGCCCTTTTCCTGGCAAACAAAACTCAGCACCCCTGCTTCTGGATGGCAGATTGCAGGAGCCATTTGGCACTCTCAAACCAGCCCAAGTTGGCAGTGGTGCCAGCTTGGGTCTGGGAGGCATCCTGCCAGCGGAATTTCAGGAGCCAGCCCGGTCTGGGCCACCAGGACCTGAACACCAATGCTGGCCCTTTTCCCTGGCAAACAAAACTCAGCACCCCTGCTTCTGGATGGCAGATTGCAGGAGCCATTTGGCACTCTCAAACCAGCCCAAGTTGGCAGTGGTGCCAGCTTGGGTCTGGGAGGCATCCTGCGCCGGAATTTCAGGAGCCAGCCCGGCCACTGGGCCACCAGGACCCTGACATGCTGGCCCTTTTCCCTGGCAAACAAAACTCAGCACCCCTGCTTCTGGATGGCAGATTGCAGGAGCCATTTGGCACTCTCAAACCAGCCCAAGTTGGCAGTGGTGCCAGCTTGGGTCTGGGAGGCATCCTGCCTGGGGCCACCAGGACCTGAACACCAATGCTGGCCCTTTTCCTGGCAAACAAAACTCAGCACCCCTGCTTCTGGATGGCAGATTGCAGGAGCCATTTGGCACTCTCAAACCAGCCCAAGTTGGCAGTGGTGCCAGCTTGGGTCTGGGAGGCATCCTGCGCAATGCGGAATTTCAGGAGCCAGCCCGGCCACTGCGGGCCACCAGGACCTGAACACCAATGCTGGCCCTTTTCCTGGCAAACAAAACTCAGCACCCCTGCTTCTGGATGGCAGATTGCAGGAGCCATTTGGCACTCTCAAACCAGCCCAAGTTGGCAGTGGGTGCCAGCTTGGGTCTGGGAGGCATCCTGCGCAATGCGGAATTTCAGGAGCCAGCCCGGCCTGCGGGCCACCAGGACCTGAACACCAATGCTGGCCCTTTTCCCTGGCAAACAAAACTCAGCACCCCTGCTTCTGGATGGCAGATTGCAGGAGCCATTTGGCACTCTCAAACCAGCCCAAGTTGGCAGTGGTGCCAGCTTGGGTCTGGGAGGCATCCTGCGCAATGCGGAATTTCAGGAGCCAGCCCGGCCACTGCGGGCCACCAGGACCTGAACACCAATGCTGGCCCTTTTCCTGGCAAACAAAACTCAGCACCCCTGCTTCTGGATGGCAGATTGCAGGAGCCATTTGGCACTCTCAAACCAGCCCAAGTTGGCAGTGGTGCCAGCTTGGGTCTGGGAGGCATCCTGCGCAATGCGGAATTTCAGGAGCCAGCCCGGCCACTGCGGGCCACCAGGACCTGAACACCAATGCTGGCCCTTTTCCTGGCAAACAAAACTCAGCACCCCTGCTTCTGGATGGCAGATTGCAGGAGCCATTTGGCACTCTCAAACCAGCCCAAGTTGGCAGTGGTGCCAGCTTGGGTCTGGGAGGCATCCTGCGCAATGCGGAATTTCAGGAGCCACCCGGCCACTGCGGGCCACCAGGACCTGAACACCAATGCTGGCCCTTTTCCTGGCAAACAAAACTCAGCACCCCTGCTTCTGGATGGCAGATTGCAGGAGCCATTTGGCACTCTCAAACCAGCCCAAGTTGGCAGTGGTGCCAGCTTGGGTCTGGGAGGCATCCCTGCGCAATGCGGAATTTCAGGAGCCAGCCCGGCCACTGCGGGCCACCAGGACCTGAACACCAATGCTGGCCCTTTTCCTGGCAAACAAAACTCAGCACCCCTGCTTCTGGATGGCAGATTGCAGGAGCCATTTGGCACTCTCAAACCAGCCCAAGTTGGCAGTGGTGCCAGCTTGGGTCTGGGAGGCATCCTGCGCAATGCGGAATTTCAGGAGCCAGCCCGGCCACTGCGGGCCACCAGGACCTGAACACCAATGCTGGCCCTTTTCCCTGGCAAACAAAACTCAGCACCCCTGCTTCTGGATGGCAGATTGCAGGAGCCATTTGGCACTCTCAAACCAGCCCAAGTTGGCAGTGGTGCCAGCTTGGGTCTGGGAGGCATCCTGCGCAATGCGGAATTTCAGGAGCCAGCCCGGCCACTGCGGGCCACCAGGACCTGAACACCAATGCTGGCCCTTTTCCTGGCAAACAAAACTCAGCACCCCTGCTTCTGGATGGCAGATTGCAGGAGCCATTTGGCACTCTCAAACCAGCCCAAGTTGGCAGTGGTGCCAGCTTGGGTCTGGGAGGCATCCTGCGCAATGCGGAATTTCAGGAGCCAGCCCGGCCACTGCGGGCCACCAGGACCTGAACACCAATGCTGGCCCTTTTCCTGGCAAACAAAACTCAGCACCCCTGCTTCTGGATGGCAGATTGCAGGAGCCATTTGGCACTCTCAAACCAGCCCAAGTTGGCAGTGGTGCCAGCTTGGGTCTGGGAGGCATCCTGCGCAATGCGGAATTTCAGGAGCCAGCCGGCCACTGCGGGCCACCAGGACCTGAACACCAATGCTGGCCCTTTTCCTGGCAAACAAAACTCAGCACCCCTGCTTCTGGATGGCAGATTGCAGGAGCCATTTGGCACTCTCAAACCAGCCCAAGTTGGCAGTGGTGCCAGCTTGGGTCTGGGAGGCATCCTGCGCAATGCGGAATTTCAGGAGCCAGCCCGGCCACTGCGGGCCACCAGGACCTGAACACCAATGCTGGCCCTTTTCCCTGGCAAACAAAACTCAGCACCCCTGCTTCTGGATGGCAGATTGCAGGAGCCATTTGGCACTCTCAAACCAGCCCAAGTTGGCAGTGGTGCCAGCTTGGGTCTGGGAGGCATCCATCCTGCGCAATGCGGAATTTCAGGAGCCAGCCCCGGCCACTGCGGGCCACCAGGACCTGAACACCAATGCTGGCCCTTTTCCTGGCAAACAAAACTCAGCACCCCTGCTTCTGGATGGCAGATTGCAGGAGCCATTTGGCACTCTCAAACCAGCCCAAGTTGGCAGTGGTGCCAGCTTGGGTCTGGGAGGCATCCTGCGCAATGCGGAATTTCAGGAGCCAGCCGGCCACTGCGGGCCACCAGGACCTGAACACCAATGCTGGCCCTTTTCCTGGCAAACAAAACTCAGCACCCCTGCTTCTGGATGGCAGATTGCAGGAGCCATTTGGCACTCTCAAACCAGCCCAAGTTGGCAGTGGTGCCAGCTTGGGTCTGGGAGGCATCCTGCGCAATGCGGAATTTCAGGAGCCAGCCCGGCCACTGCGGGCCACCAGGACCTGAACACCAATGCTGGCCCTTTTCCCTGGCAAACAAAACTCAGCACCCCTGCTTCTGGATGGCAGATTGCAGGAGCCATTTGGCACTCTCAAACCAGCCCAAGTTGGCAGTGGTGCCAGCTTGGGTCTGGGAGGCATCCTGCGCAATGCGGAATTTCAGGAGCCAGCCCGGCCACTGCGGGCCACCAGGACCTGAACACCAATGCTGGCCCTTTTTCCTGGCAAACAAAACTCAGCACCCCTGCTTCTGGATGGCAGATTGCAGGAGCCATTTGGCACTCTCAAACCAGCCCAAGTTGGCAGTGGTGCCAGCTTGGGTCTGGGAGGCATCCTGCGCAATGCGGAATTTCAGGAGCCAGCCCGCCACTGCGGGCCACCAGGACCTGAACACCAATGCTGGCCCTTTTCCTGGCAAACAAAACTCAGCCCCTGCTTCTGGATGGCAGATTGCAGGAGCCATTTGGCACTCTCAAACCAGCCCAAGTTGGCAGTGGTGCCAGCTTGGGTCTGGGAGGCATCCTGCGCAATGCGGAATTTCAGGAGCCAGCCCCGGCCACTGCGGGCCACCAGGACCTGAACACCAATGCTGGCCCTTTTTCCTGGCAAACAAAACTCAGCACCCCTGCTTCTGGATGGCAGATTGCAGGAGCCATTTGGCACTCTCAAACCAGCCCAAGTTGGCAGTGGTGCCAGCTTGGGTCTGGGAGGCATCCTGCGCAATGCGGAATTTCAGGAGCCACCCGGCCACTGCGGGCCACCAGGACCTGAACACCAATGCTGGCCCTTTTCCTGGCAAACAAAACTCAGCACCCCTGCTTCTGGATGGCAGATTGCAGGAGCCATTTGGCACTCTCAAACCAGCCCAAGTTGGCAGTGGTGCCAGCTTGGGTCTGGGAGGCATCCTGCAATGCGGAATTTCAGGAGCCAGCCCGGCCACTGCGGGCCACCAGGACCTGAACACCAATGCTGGCCCTTTTTCCTGGCAAACAAAACTCAGCACCCCTGCTTCTGGATGGCAGATTGCAGGAGCCATTTGGCACTCTCAAACCAGCCCAAGTTGGCAGTGGTGCCAGCTTGGGTCTGGGAGGCATCCTGCGCAATGCGGAATTTCAGGAGCCAGCCGGCCACTGCGGGCCACCAGGACCTGAACACCAATGCTGGCCCTTTTCCTGGCAAACAAAACTCAGCACCCCTGCTTCTGGATGGCAGATTGCAGGAGCCATTTGGCACTCTCAAACCAGCCCAAGTTGGCAGTGGTGCCAGCTTGGGTCTGGGAGGCATCCTGCGCAATGCGGAATTTCAGGAGCCAGCCCGGCCACTGCGGGCCACCAGGACCTGAACACCAATGCTGGCCCTTTTCCTGGCAAACAAAACTCAGCACCCCTGCTTCTGGATGGCAGATTGCAGGAGCCATTTGGCACTCTCAAACCAGCCCAAGTTGGCAGTGGTGCCAGCTTGGGTCTGGGAGGCATCCTGCGCAATGCGGAATTTCAGGGCCAGCCAGCCGGCCACTGCGGGCCACCAGGACCTGAACACCAATGCTGGCCCTTTTCCTGGCAAACAAAACTCAGCACCCCTGCTTCTGGATGGCAGATTGCAGGAGCCATTTGGCACTCTCAAACCAGCCCAAGTTGGCAGTGGTGCCAGCTTGGGTCTGGGAGGCATCCTGCGCAATGCGGAATTTCAGGAGCCAGCCCGGCCACTGCGGGCCACCAGGACCTGAACACCAATGCTGGCCCTTTTCCTGGCAAACAAAACTCAGCACCCCTGCTTCTGGATGGCAGATTGCAGGAGCCATTTGGCACTCTCAAACCAGCCCAAGTTGGCAGTGGTGCCAGCTTGGGTCTGGGAGGCATCCTGCGCAATGCGGAATTTCAGGAGCCAGCCCGGCCACTGCGGGCCACCAGGACCTGAACACCAATGCTGGCCCTTTTCCTGGCAAACAAAACTCAGCACCCCTGCTTCTGGATGGCAGATTGCAGGAGCCATTTGGCACTCTCAAACCAGCCCAAGTTGGCAGTGGTGCCAGCTTGGGTCTGGGAGGCATCCTGCGCAATGCGGAATTTCAGGAGCCAGCCCGGCCACTGCGGGCCACCAGGACCTGAACACCACCAATGCTGGCCCTTTTCCCTGGCAAACAAAACTCAGCACCCCTGCTTCTGGATGGCAGATTGCAGGAGCCATTTGGCACTCTCAAACCAGCCCAAGTTGGCAGTGGTGCCAGCTTGGGTCTGGGAGGCATCCTGCGCAATGCGGAATTTCAGGAGCCAGCCGGCCACTGCGGGCCACCAGGACCTGAACACCAATGCTGGCCCTTTTTCCTGGCAAACAAAACTCAGCACCCCTGCTTCTGGATGGCAGATTGCAGGAGCCATTTGGCACTCTCAAACCAGCCCAAGTTGGCAGTGGTGCCAGCTTGGGTCTGGGAGGCATCCCGCAATGCGGAATTTCAGGAGCCAGCCCGGCCACTGCGGGCCACCAGGACCTGAACACCAATGCTGGCCCTTTTCCTGGCAAACAAAACTCAGCACCCCTGCTTCTGGATGGCAGATTGCAGGAGCCATTTGGCACTCTCAAACCAGCCCAAGTTGGCAGTGGTGCCAGCTTGGGTCTGGGAGGCATCCTGCGCAATGCGGAATTTCAGGAGCCAGCCGGCCACTGCGGCCACCAGGACCTGAACACCAATGCTGGCCCTTTTCCTGGCAAACAAAACTCAGCACCCCTGCTTCTGGATGGCAGATTGCAGGAGCCATTTGGCACTCTCAAACCAGCCCAAGTTGGCAGTGGTGCCAGCTTGGGTCTGGGAGGCATCCTGCGCAATGCGGAATTTCAGGAGCCAACCCGGCCACTGCGGGCCACCAGGACCTGAACACCAATGCTGGCCCTTTTCCTGGCAAACAAAACTCAGCACCCCTGCTTCTGGATGGCAGATTGCAGGAGCCATTTGGCACTCTCAAACCAGCCCAAGTTGGCAGTGGTGCCAGCTTGGGTCTGGGAGGCATCCTGCGCAATGCGGAATTTCAGGAGCCAGCCCGGCCACTGCGGGCCACCAGGACCTGAACACCAATGCTGGCCCTTTTCCCTGGCAAACAAAACTCAGCACCCCTGCTTCTGGATGGCAGATTGCAGGGAGCCATTTGGCACTCTCAAACCAGCCCAAGTTGGCAGTGGTGCCAGCTTGGGTCTGGGAGGCATCCTGCGCAATGCGGAATTTCAGGAGCCAGCCCGGCCACTGCGGGCCCAGGACCTGAACACCAATGCTGGCCCTTTTTCCTGGCAAACAAAACTCAGCACCCCTGCTTCTGGATGGCAGATTGCAGGAGCCATTTGGCACTCTCAAACCAGCCCAAGTTGGCAGTGGTGCCAGCTTGGGTCTGGGAGGCATCCTGCGCAATGCGGAATTTCAGGAGCCACCCGGCCACTGCGGGCCACCAGGACCTGAACACCAATGCTGGCCCTTTTCCTGGCAAACAAAACTCAGCACCCCTGCTTCTGGATGGCAGATTGCAGGAGCCATTTGGCACTCTCAAACCAGCCCAAGTTGGCAGTGGTGCCAGCTTGGGTCTGGGAGGCATCCTGCAATGCGGAATTTCAGGAGCCAGCCGGCCACTGCGGGCCACCAGGACCTGAACACCAATGCTGGCCCTTTTCCTGGCAAACAAAACTCAGCACCCCTGCTTCTGGATGGCAGATTGCAGGAGCCATTTGGCACTCTCAAACCAGCCCAAGTTGGCAGTGGTGCCAGCTTGGGTCTGGGAGGCATCCTGCGCAATGCGGAATTTCAGGAGCCAGCCGGCCACTGCGGGCCACCAGGACCTGAACACCAATGCTGGCCCTTTTCCCTGGCAAACAAAACTCAGCACCCCTGCTTCTGGATGGCAGATTGCAGGAGCCATTTGGCACTCTCAAACCAGCCCAAGTTGGCAGTGGTGCCAGCTTGGGTCTGGGAGGCATCCTGCGCAATGCGGAATTTCAGGAGCCAGCCCGGCCACTGCGGGCCACCAGGACCTGAACACCAATGCTGGCCCTTTTCCCTGGCAAACAAAACTCAGCACCCCTGCTTCTGGATGGCAGATTGCAGGAGCCATTTGGCACTCTCAAACCAGCCCAAGTTGGCAGTGGTGCAGGCTTGGGTCTGGGAGGCATCCTGCGCAATGCGGAATTTCAGGAGCCAGCCGGCCACTGCGGGCCACCAGGACCTGAACACCAATGCTGGCCCTTTTCCCTGGCAAACAAAACTCAGCACCCCTGCTTCTGGATGGCAGATTGCAGGAGCCATTTGGCACTCTCAAACCAGCCCAAGTTGGCAGTGGTGCCAGCTTGGGTCTGGGAGGCATCCTGCGCAATGCGGAATTTCAGGAGCCAGCCCGGCCACTGCGGGCCACCAGGACCCTGAACACCAATGCTGGCCCTTTTCCCTGGCAAACAAAACTCAGCACCCCTGCTTCTGGATGGCAGATTGCAGGAGCCATTTGGCACTCTCAAACCAGCCCAAGTTGGCAGTGGTGCCAGCTTGGGTCTGGGAGGCATCCTGCGCAATGCGGAATTTCAGGAGCCAGCCCGGCCACTGCGGGCCACCAGGACCTGAACACCAATGCTGGCCCTTTTCCCTGGCAAACAAAACTCAGCACCCCCCCTGCTTCTGGATGGCAGATTGCAGGAGCCATTTGGCACTCTCAAACCAGCCCAAGTTGGCAGTGGTGCCAGCTTGGGTCTGGGAGGCATCCTGCGCAATCGGAATTTCAGGAGCCAGCCCGGCCACTGCGGGCCACCAGGACCTGAACACCAATGCTGGCCCTTTTCCTGGCAAACAAAACTCAGCACCCCTGCTTCTGGATGGCAGATTGCAGGAGCCATTTGGCACTCTCAAACCAGCCCAAGTTGGCAGTGGTGCCAGCTTGGGTCTGGGAGGCATCCTGCGCAATGCGGAATTTCAGGAGCCAGCCGGCCACTGCGGGCCACCAGGACCTGAACACCAATGCTGGCCCTTTTCCTGGCAAACAAAACTCAGCACCCCTGCTTCTGGATGGCAGATTGCAGGAGCCATTTGGCACTCTCAAACCAGCCCAAGTTGGCAGTGGTGCCAGCTTGGGTCTGGGAGGCATCCTGCGCAATGCGGAATTTCAGGAGCCCACCCGGCCACTGCGGGCCACCAGGACCTGAACACCAATGCTGGCCCTTTTCCTGGCAAACAAAACTCAGCACCCCTGCTTCTGGATGGCAGATTGCAGGAGCCATTTGGCACTCTCAAACCAGCCCAAGTTGGCAGTGGTGCCAGCTTGGGTCTGGGAGGCATCCTGCGCAATGCGGAATTTCAGGAGCCAGCCGGCCACTGCGGGCCACCAGGACCTGAACACCAATGCTGGCCCTTTTCCTGGCAAACAAAACTCAGCACCCCTGCTTCTGGATGGCAGATTGCAGGAGCCATTTGGCACTCTCAAACCAGCCCAAGTTGGCAGTGGTGCCAGCTTGGGTCTGGGAGGCATCCTGCGCAATGCGGAATTTCAGGAGCCAGCCCGGCCACTGCGGGCCACCAGGACCTGAACACCAATGCTGGCCCTTTTCCTGGCAAACAAAACTCAGCACCCCTGCTTCTGGATGGCAGATTGCAGGAGCCATTTGGCACTCTCAACCAGCCCAAGTTGGCAGTGGTGCCAGCTTGGGTCTGGGGCGCAATGCGGAATTTCAGGAGGGCCACTGCGGGCCACCAGGACCTGAACACCAATGCTGGCCTTTTTCCTGGCAAACAAAACTCAGCACCCCTGCTTCTGGATGGCAGATTGCAGGAGCCATTTGGCACTCTCAAACCAGCCCAAGTTGGCAGTGGTGCCAGCTTGGGTCTGGGAGGCATCCTGCCAATGCGGAATTTCAGGAGCCAGCCGGCCACTGCGGGCCACCAGGACCTGAACACCAATGCTGGCCCTTTTCCTGGCAAACAAAACTCAGCACCCCTGCTTCTGGATGGCAGATTGCAGGAGCCATTTGGCACTCTCAAACCAGCCCAAGTTGGCAGTGGTGCCAGCTTGGGTCTGGGAGGCATCCTGCGCAATGCGGAATTTCAGGAGCCAGCCGGCCACTGCGGGCCACCAGGACCTGAACACCAATGCTGGCCCTTTTCCCTGGCAAACAAAACTCAGCACCCCTGCTTCTGGATGGCAGATTGCAGGAGCCATTTGGCACTCTCAAACCAGCCCAAGTTGGCAGTGGTGCCAGCTTGGGTCTGGGAGGCATCCTGCGCAATGCGGAATTTCAGGAGCCAGCCGGCCACTGCGGGCCACCAGGACCTGAACACCAATGCTGGCCCTTTTCCCTGGCAAACAAAACTCAGCACCCCTGCTTCTGGATGGCAGATTGCAGGAGCCATTTGGCACTCTCAAACCAGCCCAAGTTGGCAGTGGTGCCAGCTTGGGTCTGGGAGGCATCCTGCGCAATGCGGAATTTCAGGAGCCAGCCGGCCCACGGGCCACCAGGACCTGAACACCAATGCTGGCCCTTTTCCTGGCAAACAAAACTCAGCACCCCTGCTTCTGGATGGCAGATTGCAGGAGCCATTTGGCACTCTCAAACCAGCCCAAGTTGGCAGTGGTGCCAGCTTGGGTCTGGGAGGCATCCTGCGCAATGTGGAATTTCAGGAGCCAGCCCGCCACTGCGGGCCACCAGGACCTGAACACCAATGCTGGCCCTTTTCCCTGGCAAACAAAACTCAGCACCCCTGCTTCTGGATGGCAGATTGCAGGAGCCATTTGGCACTCTCAAACCAGCCCAAGTTGGCAGTGGTGCCAGCTTGGGTCTGGGAGGCATCCTGCGCAATGCGGAATTTCAGGAGCCAGCCCGGCCACTGCGGGCCACCAGGACCTGAACACCAATGCTGGCCCTTTTCCTGGCAAACAAAACTCAGCACCCCTGCTTCTGGATGGCAGATTGCAGGAGCCATTTGGCACTCTCAAACCAGCCCAAGTTGGCAGTGGTGCCAGCTTGGGTCTGGGAGGCATCCTGCGCAATGCGGAATTTCAGGAGCCAACCCGGCCCACTGCGGGCCACCAGGACCCTGAACACCAATGCTGGCCCTTTTCCTGGCAAACAAAACTCAGCACCCCTGCTTCTGGATGGCAGATTGCAGGAGCCATTTGGCACTCTCAAACCAGCCCAAGTTGGCAGTGGTGCCAGCTTGGGTCTGGGAGGCATCCTGCGCAATGCGGAATTTCAGGAGCCAGCCCGGCCACTGCGGGCCACCAGGACCTGAACACCAATGCTGGCCCTTTTCCTGGCAAACAAAACTCAGCACCCCTGCTTCTGGATGGCAGATTGCAGGAGCCATTTGGCACTCTCAAACCAGCCCAAGTTGGCAGTGGTGCCAGCTTGGGTCTGGGAGGCATCCTGCAATGCGGAATTTCAGGAGCCAGCCCGGCCACTGCGGGCCACCAGGACCTGAACACCAATGCTGGCCCTTTTTCCTGGCAAACAAAACTCAGCACCCCTGCTTCTGGATGGCAGATTGCAGGAGCCATTTGGCACTCTCAAACCAGCCCAAGTTGGCAGTGGTGCCAGCTTGGGTCTGGGAGGCATCCTGCGCAATGCGGAATTTCAGGAGCCAGCCGGCCACTGCGGGCCACCAGGACCTGAACACAATGCTGGCCCTTTTCCTGGCAAACAAAACTCAGCACCCCTGCTTCTGGATGGCAGATTGCAGGAGCCATTTGGCACTCTCAAACCAGCCCAAGTTGGCAGTGGTGCCAGCTTGGGTCTGGGAGGCATCCTGCGCAATGCGGAATTTCAGGAGCCAGCCGGCCACTGCGGGCCACCAGGACCTGAACACCAATGCTGGCCCTTTTCCCTGGCAAACAAAACTCAGCACCCCTGCTTCTGGATGGCAGATTGCAGGAGCCATTTGGCACTCTCAAACCAGCCCAAGTTGGCAGTGGTGCCAGCTTGGGTCTGGGAGGCATCCTGCGCAATGCGGAATTTCAGGAGCCAGCCCCGGCCACTGCGGGGCCCAGGACCTGAACACCAATGCTGGCCCTTTTCCTGGCAAACAAAACTCAGCACCCCTGCTTCTGGATGGCAGATTGCAGGAGCCATTTGGCACTCTCAAACCAGCCCAAGTTGGCAGTGGTGCCAGCTTGGGTCTGGGAGGCATCCTGCGCAATGCGGAATTTCAGGAGCCAGCCCGGCCACTGCGGGCCACCAGGACCTGAACACCAATGCTGGCCCTTTTCCTGGCAAACAAAACTCAGCACCCCTGCTTCTGGATGGCAGATTGCAGGAGCCATTTGGCACTCTCAAACCAGCCCAAGTTGGCAGTGGTGCCAGCTTGGGTCTGGGAGGCATCCTGCGCAATGCGGAATTTCAGGAGCCAGCCCGGCCACTGCGGGCCACCAGGACCTGAACACCAATGCTGGCCCTTTTCCTGGCAAACAAAACTCAGCACCCCTGCTTCTGGATGGCAGATTGCAGGAGCCATTTGGCACTCTCAAACCAGCCCAAGTTGGCAGTGGTGCCAGCTTGGGTCTGGGAGGCATCCTGCGCAATGCGGAATTTCAGGAGCCAGCCGGCCACCACTGGCCACCAGGACCTGAACACCAATGCTGGCCCTTTTCCTGGCAAACAAAACTCAGCACCCCTGCTTCTGGATGGCAGATTGCAGGAGCCATTTGGCACTCTCAAACCAGCCCAAGTTGGCAGTGGTGCCAGCTTGGGTCTGGGAGGCATCCTGCGCAATGCGGAATTTCAGGAGCCACCCGGCCACTGCGGGCCACCAGGACCTGAACACCAATGCTGGCCCTTTTCCTGGCAAACAAAACTCAGCACCCCTGCTTCTGGATGGCAGATTGCAGGAGCCATTTGGCACTCTCAAACCAGCCCAAGTTGGCAGTGGTGCCAGCTTGGGTCTGGGAGGCATCCTGCGCAATGCGGAATTTCAGGAGCCAGCCGGCCACTGCGGGCCACCAGGACCTGAACACCAATGCTGGCCCTTTTCCTGGCAAACAAAACTCAGCACCCCTGCTTCTGGATGGCAGATTGCAGGAGCCATTTGGCACTCTCAAACCAGCCCAAGTTGGCAGTGGTGCCAGCTTGGGTCTGGGAGGCATCCTGCGCAATGCGGAATTTCAGGAGCCAGCCCGGCCACACTGCGGGCCACCAGGACCTGAACACCAATGCTGGCCCTTTTCCTGGCAAACAAAACTCAGCACCCCTGCTTCTGGATGGCAGATTGCAGGAGCCATTTGGCACTCTCAAACCAGCCCAAGTTGGCAGTGGTGCCAGCTTGGGTCTGGGAGGCATCCCTGCGCAATCGGAATTTCAGGAGCCAGCCCGGCCACTGCGGGCCACCAGGACCTGAACACCAATGCTGGCCCTTTTCCCTGGCAAACAAAACTCAGCACCCCTGCTTCTGGATGGCAGATTGCAGGAGCCATTTGGCACTCTCAAACCAGCCCAAGTTGGCAGTGGTGCCAGCTTGGGTCTGGGAGGCATCCCTGCGCAATCGCGAATTTCAGGAGCCAGCCGGCCACTGCGGGCCACCAGGACCTGAACACCAATGCTGGCCCTTTTCCTGGCAAACAAAACTCAGCACCCCTGCTTCTGGATGGCAGATTGCAGGAGCCATTTGGCACTCTCAAACCAGCCCAAGTTGGCAGTGGTGCCAGCTTGGGTCTGGGAGGCATCCTGCGCAATGCGGAATTTCAGGAGCCAGCCCGGCCACTGCGGGCCACCAGGACCTGAACACCAATGCTGGCCCTTTTCCTGGCAAACAAAACTCAGCACCCCTGCTTCTGGATGGCAGATTGCAGGAGCCATTTGGCACTCTCAAACCAGCCCAAGTTGGCAGTGGTGCCAGCTTGGGTCTGGGAGGCATCCTGCGCAATGCGGAATTTCAGGAGCCAGCCGGCCACTGCGGGCCACCAGGACCTGAACACCAATGCTGGCCCTTTTCCCTGGCAAACAAAACTCAGCACCCCTGCTTCTGGATGGCAGATTGCAGGAGCCATTTGGCACTCTCAAACCAGCCCAAGTTGGCAGTGGTGCCAGCTTGGGTCTGGGAGGCATCCTGCGCAATGCGGAATTTCAGAGCCAGCCCGGCCACTGCGGGCCACCAGGACCTGAACACCAATGCTGGCCCTTTTCCTGGCAAAAAAAACTCAGCACCCCTGCTTCTGGATGGCAGATTGCAGGAGCCATTTGGCACTCTCAAACCAGCCCAAGTTGGCAGTGGTGCCAGCTTGGGTCTGGGAGGCATCCTGCGCAATGCGGAATTTCAGGAGCCAGCCCGGCCACTGCGGGCCACCAGGACCTGAACACCAATGCTGGCCCTTTTCCTGGCAAACAAAACTCAGCACCCCTGCTTCTGGATGGCAGATTGCAGGAGCCATTTGGCACTCTCAAACCAGCCCAAGTTGGCAGTGGTGCCAGCTTGGGTCTGGGAGGCATCCTGCGCAATGCGGAATTTCAGGAGCCAGCCGGCCACTGCGGGCCACCAGGACCTGAACACCAATGCTGGCCCTTTTCCTGGCAAACAAAACTCAGCACCCCTGCTTCTGGATGGCAGATTGCAGGAGCCATTTGGCACTCTCAAACCAGCCCAAGTTGGCAGTGGTGCCAGCTTGGGTCTGGGAGGCATCCTGCGCAATGCGGAATTTCAGGGAGCCACCCGGCCACTGGGGGCCCAGGACCTGAACACCAATGCTGGCCCTTTTCCTGGCAAACAAAACTCAGCACCCCTGCTTCTGGATGGCAGATTGCAGGAGCCATTTGGCACTCTCAAACCAGCCCAAGTTGGCAGTGGTGCCAGCTTGGGTCTGGGAGGCATCCTGCGCAATGCGGAATTTCAGGAGCCAGCCCGGCCACTGCGGGCCACCAGGACCTGAACACCAATGCTGGCCCTTTTCCTGGCAAACAAAACTCAGCACCCCTGCTTCTGGATGGCAGATTGCAGGAGCCATTTGGCACTCTCAAACCAGCCCAAGTTGGCAGTGGTGCCAGCTTGGGTCTGGGAGGCATCCTGCGCAATGCGGAATTTCAGGAGCCAGCCCGGCCACTGCGGGCCACCAGGACCTGAACACCAATGCTGGCCCTTTTCCTGGCAAACAAAACTCAGCACCCCTGCTTCTGGATGGCAGATTGCAGGAGCCATTTGGCACTCTCAAACCAGCCCAAGTTGGCAGTGGTGCCAGCTTGGGTCTGGGAGGCATCCTGCGCAATGCGGAATTTCAGGAGCCAGCCCGGCCACTGCGGGCCACCAGGACCTGAACACCAATGCTGGCCCTTTTCCTGGCAAACAAAACTCAGCACCCCTGCTTCTGGATGGCAGATTGCAGGAGCCATTTGGCACTCTCAAACCAGCCCAAGTTGGCAGTGGTGCCAGCTTGGGTCTGGGAGGCATCCTGCGCAATGCGGAATTTCAGGAGCCAACCCGGCCACTGCGGGCCACCAGGACCTGAACACCAATGCTGGCCCTTTTCCCTGGCAAACAAAACTCAGCACCCCTGCTTCTGGATGGCAGATTGCAGGAGCCATTTGGCACTCTCAAACCAGCCCAAGTTGGCAGTGGTGCCAGCTTGGGTCTGGGAGGCATCCTGCGCAATGCGGAATTTCAGGAGCCAGCCCGGCCACTGCGGGCCACCAGGACCTGAACACCAATGCTGGCCCTTTTCCTGGCAAACAAAACTCAGCACCCCTGCTTCTGGATGGCAGATTGCAGGAGCCATTTGGCACTCTCAAACCAGCCCAAGTTGGCAGTGGTGCCAGCTTGGGGCGGAATTTCAGGAGGTCTGCGGGGCCAGGACCTGAACACCAATGCTGGCCCTTTTCCTGGCAAACAAAACTCAGCACCCCTGCTTCTGGATGGCAGATTGCAGGAGCCATTTTTCAAACCAGCCCAAGTTGGCAGTGGTGCCAGCTTGGGTCTGGGAGGCATCCCGCAAATGCGGAATTTCAGGAGCCAGCCGGCCACCTGGGGGCCACCAGGACCTGAACACCAATGCTGGCCCTTTTCCTGGCAAACAAAACTCAGCACCCCTGCTTCTGGATGGCAGATTGCAGGAGCCATTTGGCACTCTCAAACCAGCCCAAGTTGGCAGTGGTGCCAGCTTGGGTCTGGGAGGCATCCTGCGCAATCGGAATTTCAGGAGCCAGCCCGGCCACTGCGGGCCACCAGGACCTGAACACCAATGCTGGCCCTTTTCCTGGCAAACAAAACTCAGCACCCCTGCTTCTGGATGGCAGATTGCAGGAGCCATTTGGCACTCTCAAACCAGCCCAAGTTGGCAGTGGTGCCAGCTTGGGTCTGGGAGGCATCCTGCGCAATGCGGAATTTCAGGAGCCAGCCCGGCCACTGCGGGCCACCAGGACCTGAACACCAATGCTGGCCCTTTTCCTGGCAAACAAAACTCAGCACCCCTGCTTCTGGATGGCAGATTGCAGGAGCCATTTGGCACTCTCAAACCAGCCCAAGTTGGCAGTGGTGCCAGCTTGGGTCTGGGAGGCATCCTGCGCAATGCGGAATTTCAGGAGCCAGCCGGCCACTGCGGGCCACCAGGACCTGAACACCAATGCTGGCCCTTTTCCTGGCAAACAAAACTCAGCACCCCTGCTTCTGGATGGCAGATTGCAGGAGCCATTTGGCACTCTCAAACCAGCCCAAGTTGGCAGTGGTGCCAGCTTGGGTCTGGGAGGCATCCTGCGCAATGCGGAATTTCAGGAGCCACCCGGCCACTGCGGGCCACCAGGACCTGAACACCAATGCTGGCCCTTTTCCCTGGCAAACAAAACTCAGCACCCCTGCTTCTGGATGGCAGATTGCAGGAGCCATTTGGCACTCTCAAACCAGCCCAAGTTGGCAGTGGTGCCAGCTTGGGTCTGGGAGGCATCCTGCGCAATGCGGAATTTCAGGAGCCAGCCCGGCCACTGCGGGCCACCAGGACCTGAACACCAATGCTGGCCCTTTTCCTGGCAAACAAAACTCAGCACCCCTGCTTCTGGATGGCAGATTGCAGGAGCCATTTGGCACTCTCAAACCAGCCCAAGTTGGCAGTGGTGCCAGCTTGGGTCTGGGAGGGAATTTCAGGAGCCAGCCCGGCCACTGCATGACCTGAACACCAATGCTGGCCCTTTTCCTGGCAAACAAAACTCAGCACCCCTGCTTCTGGATGGCAGATTGCAGGAGCCATTTGGCACTCTCAAACCAGCCCAAGTTGGCAGTGGTGCCAGCTTGGGTCTGGGAGGCATCCTGCCAATGCGGGATTTTGCTGGGCCACCAGGACCTGAACACCAATGCTGGCCCTTTTCCTGGCAAACAAAACTCAGCACCCCTGCTTCTGGATGGCAGATTGCAGGAGCCATTTGGCACTCTCAAACCAGCCCAAGTTGGCAGTGGTGCCAGCTTGGGTCTGGGAGGCATCCTGCGCAATGCGGAATTTCAGGAGCCAGCCCGGCCACTGCGGGCCACCAGGACCTGAACACCAATGCTGGCCCTTTTCCCTGGCAAACAAAACTCAGCACCCCTGCTTCTGGATGGCAGATTGCAGGAGCCATTTGGCACTCTCAAACCAGCCCAAGTTGGCAGTGGTGCCAGCTTGGGTCTGGGAGGCATCCTGCGCAATGGAATTTCAGGAGCCAGCCCGGCCACTGCGGGCCACCAGGACCTGAACACCAATGCTGGCCCTTTTCCTGGCAAACAAAACTCAGCACCCCTGCTTCTGGATGGCAGATTGCAGGAGCCATTTGGCACTCTCAAACCAGCCCAAGTTGGCAGTGGTGCCAGCTTGGGTCTGGGAGGCATCCTGCGCAATGCGGAATTTCAGGAGCCAGCCCGGCCACTGCGGGCCACCAGGACCTGAACACCAATGCTGGCCCTTTTCCCTGGCAAACAAAACTCAGCACCCCTGCTTCTGGATGGCAGATTGCAGGAGCCATTTGGCACTCTCAAACCAGCCCAAGTTGGCAGTGGTGCCAGCTGGGTCTGGGGAGGCATCGGGCATCCAGGACCGAAACACCAGCTGCTTGGCAAACGCACCCTGCTTCTGGATGGCAGATTGCAGGAGCCATTTGGCACTCAAAACCAGCCCAAGTTGGCACCAATCTTGGGCCCCCAGGAGCCAGCTGGCCCTGCAGGGCCAAGGACCTGAACACCAATGCTGGCCCTTTTCCTGGCAAACAAAACTCAGCACCCCTGCTTCTGGATGGCAGATTGCAGGAGCCATTTGGCACTCTCAAACCAGCCCAAGTTGGCAGTGGTGCCAGCTTGGGTCTGGGAGGCATCCCGCAATGCGGAATTTCAGGAGCCAGTTGCCACTGCGGGCCACCAGGACCTGAACACCAATGCTGGCCCTTTTCCTGGCAAACAAAACTCAGCACCCCTGCTTCTGGATGGCAGATTGCAGGAGCCATTTGGCACTCTCAAACCAGCCCAAGTTGGCAGTGGTGCCAGCTTGGGTCTGGGAGGCATCCTGCGCACGCGGAATTTCAGGAGCCAGCCGGCCACAAAGGCCCAGGACCTGAACACCAATGCTGGCCCTTTTCCTGGCAAACAAAACTCAGCACCCCTGCTTCTGGATGGCAGATTGCAGGAGCCATTTGGCACTCTCAAACCAGCCCAAGTTGGCAGTGGTGCCAGCTTGGGTCTGGGAGGCATCCTCCTGCAATGGGAATTTCAGGAGGCCATCCTGCGGGCCCCAGGACCTGAACACCAATGCTGGCCCTTTTCCTGGCAAAAACAAAACTCAGCACCCTGCTTCTGGATGCCAGATTGCAGGAGCCTGGATGGCCCAATTGGCAGTGGTGCCATTTGGCTGGAATTTCAGGAGCCAGCCCGGCCACTCAAAACCAGGACCTGAACACCAATGCTGGCCCTTTTGGTGCAAACAAAACTCAGCACCCCTGCTTCTGGATGGCAGATTTGCAGGAGCCATTTGGCACTCTCTCAAACCAGCCCAAGTTGGCAGTGGTGCCTGCGCAATGCGGAATTTCAGGAGCCAACCCGGCCACTGCGGGCCACCAGTCACCCCTGAACACCAATGCTGGCCCTTTTCCCTGGCAAACAAAACTCAGCACCCCTGCTTCTGGATGGCAGATTGCAGGAGCCATTTGGCACTCTCAAACCAGCCCAAGTTGGCAGTGGTGCCAGCTTGGGTCTGGGAGGCATCCTGCAATGCGGAATTTCAGGAGCCAGCCCGGCCACTGCGGGCCACCAGGACCTGAACACCAATGCTGGCCCTTTTCCTGGCAAACAAAACTCAGCACCCCTGCTTCTGGATGGCAGATTGCAGGAGCCATTTGGCACTCTCAAACCAGCCCAAGTTGGCAGTGGTGCCAGCTTGGGTCTGGGAGTTGGCAATGCGGAATTTCAGGAGCCAGCTGGCCACTGGGGGCCACCAGGACCTGAACACCAATGCTGGCCCTTTTCCTGGGAAAAACTCAGCACCCCTGCTTCTGGATGGCAGATTGCAGGAGCCATTTCAGCACTCTCACCAGCCCAAGTTGGCAGTGGTGCCAGCTTGGGTCTGGGAGGCATCCTGCCAATGCGGAATTTCAGGGCCAGCCTGGCCCCTGCAGGCCACCAGGGCCCTGAAACAACAATGCTGGCCCTTTTCCCTGGCAAACAAAACTCAGCACCCCTGCTTCTGGATGGCAGATTGCAGGAGCCATTTGGCACTCTCAAACCAGCCCAAGTTGGCAGTGGTGCCAGCTTGGGTCTGGGAGGCATCCTGAATGATTTATTCGGAATTTCAGGAGCCATGGCCAGCCCAATACTGGCCCTTTTCCCTACAAACAAACTCAGCACCCACTTCTGGATGGCAGATTGCAGGAGCCATTTAACTCTCAAACCAAATGATGGAGTGGTGGTGCCAGCTTGGTCTGGGAGGCTCAGAAGGCAAAGACATCACCGGATGCTTCCCTGAGAACTGCAAAGGCTGATGCCTGGCCCAGCTCACTGGCCAGGCTGCCAGGCCAAGGAATGCAGAAGCAACAGATTTGGCCCCTCAAAAAAAAGATACCCAAAAACACATTGGCACAGAAGCCCCTGACCCAATGTCCAGGGACTGCTCTGCCTGCACATCTCAGCACTGTGATCAAAAGTGAGGAGCCAGCCTGCTTCATGGACACCCCACCCTCAAACAAGACTCAAAAACCCCCCCCTGGATGGCAGATTTGGCAGTGTGGCCCCACTTATCTCTGGGACATCTGGGTCTGGGAGGCATCCTGAATCAAAAGGACCACCAGGAGCCTGGGAAGGGTCCTGCCACCCAGGGCCTGAACACCTCTTAGCTGGCAATTTCCCTGAAAAACAAAATCAGCACCCTGCTTCTGGATGGCAGATTGCAGGAGCCAACCCCACAACTCTCAAACCAGCCCAAGTTGGCAGTGGTGCCAGCTTGGGTCTGGGAGGCATCCTGGCAATGCGGAATTTCAGGAGCCAGCCGCCCAGGGCTGGCCACCAGGAAATTGAACACCAATGCTGGATTTTCCCTGGCAAACAAAACTCAGCACCCCTGCTTCTGGATGGCAGATTGCAGGAGCCATTTGGCACTCTCAAACCAGCCCAAGTTGGCAGTGGTGCCAGGGTTGGGACCTGGATGGCATCCTTTCAATGGCTGAAACCTGGCTGGACCCCAGGTCCTCCCTACTTCCCTGGGCCAACTCCTTGGCCCAGGTTCCCTGGCAAAAGGGCCACCGGATGGCCCTTTCAATAGAAAAGTTCAGGGCTTCATCACCAGGTCCTGTAGGTCTGCATCCACAGGGCTCACATGTGCAGGAAACCCGGGGCATCGGCGGTTGGTGACGGGGCTTGGAGGCATCCAGTGGATTGCCTAAAAGCACACAAACGAGAATGGAAACTTAGAGCTGAACCAGAAATGGAGACCTCAGCAATAACAACTACTTGTCTCCACTGCTCACCTTGACTGCTGGTATCCAGATTTACTTCCTAAACAGAAAGACAAAGAACAGAGCTGTAACAGAGTCACCATATACACTTCTGCTGCAGACACAAACAGTGACTGACCTGCTCGGGGCAAACCCCTCACCCGGGATGGGGCCCTCTGGCACACATTTAATCCATCTGAACCTGAAAAAAAAGTTAGGACAAGAGTCAAACTGTTGCAGGATAACTTAAGAGCTCCAGATATCTTGCGTCCATCTAGGAATCCCATCTAGAGTCCAACTACAACCCACATTACAAACTTCAAGTCCCCGGGACTTCTCCTACTGCACCAGGCCATGCAGCAGGGCAGAGCAGCTCCGGCACAAATACGTGCAGACACCCGTGACACAGGACAGACAGGACGGGACAAACAAAGGGCACAAGACACGGAGAGAAATCTCTTGGCAAGGAAAATGGCTGCAAGGACTGAGAGAAGGCAAAATGATATGACTGAGGTGAGACCAAGGGTGAGCTGATGAGGCTCAGAGAACCCTGGAGGAAGAAGATGCTAACTGAATGATTTATTCCAAGAACTGCAAAGATACATGCCCGAGAATCCTACAGTCAGAGTCCTCTAATACATGCCCGAGAATCCTACAGTCAGAGTCCTCTACCTGTCCTCACATTCTTTCAAGTCCTAGTCCACCATAATGGATCCTGGTGGGGCATGGCTGTCCATACAGCTCAGAACAAGACCTGAAAAGACATCTGACCGGATGCTTCTAAAGCGAGAAGAGAGACTGATGCCTGTCTGAGCTCCCGAGTCGAAAGTTCTATGGCCCGGCTGTCAGGCCAAGGAATGCAGAGAGCACACATGCTAAGAATGATGCCAGGGTTTCTGACAGGCCCCTCAAAAGCCTAAGGTAAAAGACGTGAGATAGCCAAACAACACATAATACACAGAAGACAAGTGACCCAATACACACCGGGACTGCTCTGCCCTGCACATCTCAGCACTGTGATCAAAAGTGACACTTTGTTTTTATGGGGCCTAAGGGGCCGCTTCATGGACACCCCCCACCTCCAAAGCAGACTCAAAACCCTCTCCCAGTAATTCCCAACCCAGCACCCCGCTTTCATCCCCTCTGCGGGTGGCGGCCCTCTACTTATCTCTCGGACATCTGGGGATGCCGGTCTCGGGTGCGAAGGAAGGCCACCCGGTCAGCTGGGAACGTCCTGCTGGCACCGGCCTCTTGTCTCTTAGACAGCTATATTAAAGAAAATTAAACATCAGTGCCTGATCTTGGCAGCCCATTGGCCACAACCCCACAAGTCTGCTACTCACCGTGCTCCTAGGAATGCCCAGCTGCTCGGGCCCGCACGCTTTGGGCACGCTCGGAGACCGAGGCCGTCGTCACAGGGGGTGCCTGGGTTAAGAGGAGATGAGGTGATTTGGCATGGCTGAAACCTGAGCGGACCCTCGCTACTCCTCCCTACTTCCCCGACTCACCGCAACTCCTTGGCGGTCGCCCAGTGCCACCCGGATGGCACCTTTCAATAGAAAGCTTCAGGGCTTCATCACCGGGTCCTGTAATACATCCACAGGGCTGACACGTGCAGGAAACCCGGGGCATCGGCCGGTTGGTGACGGGGGCTTGGCGTACTCCGAGTGGATTGCCTAAAGCGCACAAACGAGAATGGAAACTTAGAGCTGAACCAGAAATGGAGACCTCAGCAATAACAACTACTTGTCTCCACTGCTCACCTTGACTGCTGGTATCCAGATTTACTTCCTAAACAGAAAGACAAAGAACAGAGCTGTAACAGAGTCACCATATACACTTCTGCTGCAGACACAAACAGTGACTGACCTGCTCGGGGGAAACCCCTCACCCGGGATGGGGCCCTCTGGCACACATTTAATCCATCTGAATCTGGAAAAAAAAGTTAGGACAAGAGTCAAACTGTTGCAGAATAACTTAGAGCTCCAGGTATCTTGCGTCCATCTAGGAATCCCATCTAGAGTCCAACTACAACCCACATTACAAACTTCAAGTCCCCGGGACTTCTCCTACTGCACCAGGCCATGCAGCAGGGCAGAGCAGCTCCGGCACAAATACGTGCAGACACCCGTGACACAGGACAGACAGGACGGGACAAACAAAGGGCACAAGACACGGAGAGAAATCTCTTGGCAAGGAAAATGGCTGCAAGGACTGAGAGAAGGCAAAATGATATGACTGAGGTGAGACCAAGGGTGAGCTGATGAGGCTCAGAGAACCCCGGAGGAAGAAGATGCTAACTGAATGATTTATTCCGAGAACTGCAAAGATACATGCCCGAGAATCCTACAGTCAGAGTCCTCTAATACATCCCCGAGAATCCTACAGTCAGAGTCCTCTACCTGTCCTCACGTTCTTTCAAGTCCTAGTCCACCATAATGGATCCTGGTGGGGCATAGCTGTCCATACAGCTCAGAACAAGACCTGAAAAGACATCTGACTGGATCCGTCTAAGGAGGGAAGAGAGACTGATGCCTGTCTGAGCTCCCGAGTCAAAAGTTCTACAGCCAGGCTGCCTGGCCAAGGAATGCAGAGAGCACAGATGCTAAGAATGATGCCAGGGTTTCTGACAGGCCCCTCAAAAGCCTAAGGTAAAAGACGTGAGATAGCCAAACAACACATAATACACAGAAGACAAGTGACCCAATACACACCGGGACTGCTGTGCCCTGCACATCTCAGCACTGTGATCAAAAGTGACACTTTGTTTTTATGGGGCCTAAGGGGCCGCTTCATGGACACCCCCCACCTCCAAAGCAGACTCAAAAACCCCTCCCAGTAATTCCCAACCCAGCACCCCGCTTTCATCCCCTCTGCGGGTGGCGGCCCTCTACTTATCTCTCGGACATCTGGGGATGCCGGTCTCGGGTGCGAAGGAAGGCCACCCGGTCAGCTGGGAACGTCCTGCTGGCACCGGCCTCTTGTCTCTTAGACAGCTATATTAAAGAAAATTAAACATCAGTGCCTGATCTTGGCAGCCCATTGGCCACAACCCCACAAGTCTGCTACTCACCGTGCTCCTAGGAATGCCCAGCTGCTCGGGCCCGCACGCTTTGGGCACGCTCGGAGACCGAGGCCGTCGTCACAGGGGGTGCCTGGGTTAAGAGGAGATGAGGTGATTTGGCAAGGCTGAAACCTGAGCGGACCCTCGCTACTCCTCCCTACTTCCCCGACTCACCGCAACTCCTTGGCGGTCGCCCAGTGCCACCCGGATGGCACCTTTCAATAGAAAGCTTCAGGGCTTCATCACCGGGTCCTGTAATACATCCACAGGGCTGACACGTGCAGGAAACCCGGGGCATCGGCCGGTCGGTGACGGGGGCTTGGCGTACTCCGAGTGGATTGCCTAAAGCGCACAAACGAGAATGGAAACTTAGAGCTGAACCAGAAATGGAGACCTCAGCAATAACAACTACTTGTCTCCACTGCTCACCTTGACTGCTGGTATCCAGATTTACTTCCTAAACAGAAAGACAAAGAACAGAGCTGTAACAGAGTCACCATATACACTTCTGCTGCAGACACAAACAGTGACTGACCTGCTCAGGGGAAAACCCTCACCCGGGATGGGGCCCTCTGGCACACATTTAATCCATCTGAATCTGGAAAAAAAAGTTAGGACAAGAGTCAAACTGTTGCAGAGTAACTTAGAGCTCCAGGTATCTTGCGTCCATCTAGGAATCCCATCTAGAGTCCAACTACAACCCACATTACAAACTTCAAGTCCCCGGGACTTCTCCTACTGCACCAGGCCATGCAGCAGGGCAGAGCAGCTCCGGCACAAATACGTGCAGACACCCGTGACACAGGACAGACAGGACGGGACAAACAAAGGGCACAAGACACGGAGAGAAATCTCTCAGCAAGGAAAATGGCTGCAAGGACTGAGAGAAGGCAAAATGATATGACTGAGGTGAGACCAAGGGTGAGCTGATGAGGCTCAGAGAACCCTGGAGGAAGAAGATGCTAACTGAATGATTTATTCCAAGAACTGCAAAGATACATGCCCGAGAATCCTACAGTCAGAGTCCTATAACACATGCCCGAGAATCCTACAGTCAGAGTCCTCTACCTGTCCTCACATTCTTTCAAGTCCTAGTCCACCATAATGGATCCTGGTGGGGCATAGCTGTCCATACAGCTCAGAACAAGACCTGAAAAGACATCTGACCGGATCCTTCTAAAGAGAGAAGAGAGACTGATGCCTGTCTGAGCTCCCGAGTCAAAAGTTCTATGGCCCGGCTGCCAGGCCAAGGAATGCAGAGAGCACAGATGCTAAGAATGATGCCAAGGTTTCTGACAGGCCCCTCAAAGGCCTAAGGTAAAAGACATGAGATACCCAAACAAACACATAATACACAGAAGACAAGTGACCCAATACACACCGGGACTGCTCTGCCCTGCACATCTCAGCACTGTGATCAAAAGTGAGACTTTCCTTTTATGGGGCCCTAAGGGTCTGCTTCATGGACACCCCCACCTCCAAAGCAGACTCAAAACCCCTCCCAGTAATTCCCAACCCAGCACCCCGCTTTCATCCCCTCTGTGGGTCCTGGCCCTCTACTTATCTCTCAGACATCTGGGGATGCCGGTCTCAGGTGTGAAGGAAGGCCACCCTGGTCAGCTGGGAAGGTCCTGCTGGCACCGGCCTGTTGTCTCTTAGACAGCTATATTAAAGAAAATTAAACATCAGTGCCTGATCTTGGCAGCCCATTGGCCACAACCCCACAAGTCTGCTACTCACCGTGCTCCTAGGAATGCCCAGCTGCTCGGGCCCGCACGCTTTGGGCACGCTCGGAGACCGAGGCCGTCGTCACAGGGGGTGCCTGGGTTAAGAGGAGATGAGGTGATTTGGCATGGCTGAAACCTGAGCGGACCCTCGCTACTCCTCCCTACTTCCCCGACTCACCGCAACTCCTTGGCGGTCGCCCAGTGCCACCTGGATGGCACCTTTCAAAAGAAAAGCTCAGGGCTTCATCACCAGGTCCTGTAATACATCCACAGGGCTCACACGTGCAGGAAACCCGGGGCATCGGCCGGTCGGTGACGGGGGCTCGGCGTACTCCGAGTGGATTGCCTAAAGCACACAAACAAGAATGGAAACTTAGAGCTGCACCAGACATGGAGACCTCAGCAATAACAACTACTTGTCTCCACTGCTCACCTTGACTGCTGGTTTCCAGATTCGCTCCCTAAACAGAAAGAAAAAGAACAGAGCTGTAACAGAGTCACCATATACACTTCTGCTGCAGACACAAACAGTGACTGACCTGCTCAGGGGAAACCCCTCACCCGGGATGGGGCCCTCTGGCACACATTTAATCCATCTGAATCTGGAAAAAAAAGTTAGGACAAGAGTCAAACTGTTGCAGAATAACTTAGAGCTCCAGGTATCTTGCGTCCATCTAGGAATCCCATCTAGAGTCCAACTACAGCCCACATTACAAACTTCAAGTCCCCGGGACTTCTCCTACTGCACCAGGCCATGCAGCAGGGCAGAGCAGCTCCGGCACAAATACGTGCAGACACCCGTGACACAGGACAGACAGGACGGGACAAACAAAGGGCACAAGACACGGAGAGAAATCTCTCAGCAAGGAAAATGGCTGCAAGGACTGAGAGAAGGCAAAATGCTATGACTGAGGTGAGACCAAGGGTGAGCTGATGAGGCTCAGAGAACCCTGGAGGAAGAAGATGCTAACTGAATGATTTATTCCAAGAACTGCAAAGATACATGCCCGAGAATCCTACAGTCAGAGTCCTCTAATACATCCCCGAGAATCCTACAGTCAGAGTCCTCTACCTGTCCTCACGTTCTTGCAAGTCCTAGTCCACCATAATGGATCCTGGTGGGGCATAGCTGTCCATACAGCTCAGAACAAGACCTGAAAAGCCATCTGACCGGATGCTTCTAAAGAGAGAAGAGAGACTGATGCCTGTCTGAGCTCCTGAGTCAAAAGTTCTATGGCCTGGGTGCCAGGCCAAGGAATGCAGAGAGCACAGATGCTAAGAATTGATGACAAGGTTTCTGACAGGCCCCTCAAAGGGCTAAGATAAAGACATGAGATACCAAACAACACATAGTACACAGAAGACAAGTGACCCAATACACACCAGGACTGCTCTGCCCTGCACATCTCAGCACTGTGATCAAAAGTGAGACTTTCCTTTTATGGGGCCTAAGGGGCCGCTTCATGGACACCCCCCACCTCCAAAGCAGACTCAAAAACCCCTCCCAGTAATTCCCAACCCAGCACCCCGCTTTCATCCCTCTGTGGGTCCTGGCCCTCTACTTATCTCTCAGACATCTGGGGATGCGGTCTCAGGGTGAAGGAAGGCCACCTGGTCAGCTGGGAAGGTCCTGCTGGCACCGGCCTGTTGTCTCTTAGACAGCTATATTAAAGAAAATTAAACATCAGTGCCTGATCTTGGCAGCCCACGGCCACAACCCCACAAGTCTGCTACTCACCGTGCTCCTAGGAATGCCCAGCTGCTCAGGCCGCCGCTTGCACAGGAGACCGAGGCCGTCGTCACAGGGGGTGCCTGGGTTAAGAGGAGATGAGGGTGATTTGGCATGGCTGAAACCTGAGCGGACCCTTGCTACTCCTCCCTACTTCCCAAACTCACCGCAACTCCTTGGCGGTTGCATAATGCCACCCGGATGGCACCTTTCAACAGAAAAGTTCAGGGCTTCATCACCAGGTCCTGTAATGCATCCACAGGGCTCACACGTGCAGGAAACCCGGGGCATCGGCCGGTCGGTGACGGGGGCTTGGCGTACTCCGAGTGGATTGCCTAAAGCACACAAACGAGAATGGAAACTTAGAGCTGAACCAGAAATGGACACCTCAGCAATAACAACTACTTGTCTCCACTGCTCACCTTGACTGCTGGTTTCCAGATTCGCTCCCTAAACAGAAAGAAAAAGAACAGAGCTGTAACAGAGTCACCATATACACTTCTGCTGCAGACACAAACAGTGACTGACCTGCTCAGGGGAAACCCCTCACCCGGGATGGGGCCCTCTGGCACACATTTAATCCATCTGAATCTGGAAAAAAAAGTTAGGACAAGAGTCAAACTGTTGCAGAATAACTTAGAGCTCCAGGTATCTTGCGTCCATCTAGGAATCCCATCTAGAGTCCAACTACAGCCCACATTACAAACTTCAAGTCCCCGGGACTTCTCCTACTGCACCAGGCCATGCAGCAGGGCAGAGCAGCTCCGGCACAAATACGTGCAGACACCCGTGACACAGGACAGACAGGACGGGACAAACAAAGGGCACAAGACACGGAGAGAAATCTCTCAGCAAGGAAAATGGCTGCAAGGACTGAGAGAAGGCAAAATGCTATGACTGAGGTGAGACCAAGGGTGAGCTGATGAGGCTCAGAGAACCCTGGAGGAAGAAGATGCTAACTGAATGATTTATTCCAAGAACTGCAAAGATACATGCCCGAGAATCCTACAGTCAGAGTCCTCTAATACATCCCCGAGAATCCTACAGTCAGAGTCCTCTACCTGTCCTCACATTCTTTCAAGTCCTAGTCCACCATAATGGATCCTGGTGGGTCATAGCTGTCCATACAGCTGCAGAACAAGACCTGAAAAGACATCTGACGGATGCTTCTAAAGAGAGTAAAAGAGAGACTGATGCCTGTCTGAGCTCCAGAGTCAAAAGTTCACTGAGGCCGTCACAGGGGATGCTGGGCTAAGAGGATGAGAGGATTAGCATGGCTGAAACCTCCTCCCTTACTTCCCCGACCACCGCAACTCCTTGGCAGTTGCCAAATGCCACCGGATGG
>JALJVW010003342.1:0-10049 GCA_024865655.1 Emberiza elegans
TGCCTTCAATGAATTTGTTTATTTCCCCAGTTTTGACTGTTGTAAGGGATGGAGATCAATCAAAAGAAAATTAGGGCCAAAACAAAAGGATAACTAGCCAAATGTCTTCCCAACTCAGGTCACTGGGAATGTGGCTCTGAAGGGCTCTGACCAACGTGGGCCCTCAATGGGGATGGAGTTGGAGCTGTGCACAAAGCTCTTCCTGCAGCTGGGGCACTTGCAGGGCTTCCCTTAGCAGTGACTCTGTTGGTGTTTACTGAAGTTAGAGCTGTCTGAGCAGCTTTTCCCACACTGGGGACACTCACAGGGCCTCTCCCAGTGTGGATGCATTGGTGGATGATGTGGTCTGAGCTGCAGCTGAAGCCCTTCCCACACTCCAAGCACTTGCAGGGCTTCCCTTAGCAGTGACTCTGTTGGTGTTTACTGAAGTTAGAGCTGTCTGAGCAGCTTTTCCCACACTGGGGACACTCACAGGGCCTCTCCCAGTGTGGATGCATTGGTATGCTTTTGCAACTTAGAAAGCTAAGCTACAGAGGCTTATTTGTTGTAAACTTACTTAATTTCATAGCCTAGAAAACATGTTCTGCTGTTTAAGCACTATTTCCAAACCTGCTGTCAAAGGGCCTGTCTTTTCTACCCTATCCTAAAACCCTCTGGCTTTAAGTTCCTACACAAAAACAACAAAAAATGGCCCTTCATGGCATCTCCATTCTTACCAGCACATCCTTTCTTTCCTTCTCCGTGTTCTCCACTTTTGCTCTGCAGAGACTCCACCTCCTGATGAAGAGTCACAGCCTCTTCCTTTCTTGCAGTGGCCTCTTCCTTCAGCACAGTTTCCTAGAGAGTTCTTGTGTTCTGCCCTCCCATCACTGCCACCAGGGAGGAGAGGGGAAAAAGCAAAGCAAAAGCAAACTGATGTGCATCCTGCATCTCTGCCAGGCTGTGTTTGCCAGGCCCTAAGCCCACAAGGGCTTCCAAAGCTGACAGAAATGAGGGAAACTTCAGGGCAGAGGAAAAAAAAAAAAAGCATGAAAAGAGCAAGGTTTAGGGGCATATGAAGTATGTTTGCTTTTAGGCTTAGGCAGAGTGGGCAGTCAGACAGAGAGGAGTGGAGAGGAGCCCGTCCAGCCCCTGCTACAGAGGCCACAAGCCTGGAGGCTCTGGGATGGCCTGGAGTTTGGGAGAATCAGGCCCAGGCATCCAGCTACAGCTCCTTGGCAAAGACACAGCACCTGAAAGGCACCACCTCTGCAGGTGATCACTCATAGCACAGCCACATGTGCTGCCAGCCACAGGATCTGTCTCCATAAGAAGCTTTCCCTGGCACTGCTATGGAGAAGTCTCCTGCTGGTAGTTTTTTTCTCTCCCCTCTCTGGGCACTGCAGTTTTGCTCTACGTGGCATCAGAGATCCCTCTGGTGAGACAGGATGGGGCAGTGGGTGGGGGAGGAGGCTGTACCTTCCCGGCTCTTGGCTAGCTGTTTTGCAGCTCCTGATTGCAGGCACTGAAATAGTCCCTCTGAGCCTGCATCGTGCTCAGCTGCAGCTTCAAGGCCTGAATCTTCTTCCTCACATCATTCTGGAAGAGGTAAGAGGAGCAGAATCACCTTTCAGGGCCACTGCTGGCAGGAGACCAAGGGCTACAAACACTAAAGCAGAAATAGCCCAGGTGGGAGAGGGCAGCTGGACAGAAGGGGGTAGATGTGATTGTGATCCTCCTTCCCCCAGCAGTGAGCCAACCCCCTACAGGGGCTGCCACCCAGCCTGGCATTGTCACTCTGCTTGCCCAGCAGCGGGACAGGATTTCTGGGTGCACTGGGCACACATTCCCAGGTCTTTCCGGGAATGCTCCAGGTGGTCTTGCAGGGCTGCTACCACTCTGTCCACCATGAGCTCTGTGGGGACATCACTGGCCTGAGAAGCAGTTAGGCTCACATCATGACCCCTTTTCTGAAAAAGAAGACATTCTGGTTCAGGATTTAATCCCAGGGTCTCCAACAAACAGGGCCTCTTTCTAGCCAGATGGTGGCAGTGCCTTTGTCACTGTCCTAGAGCACCCCTTGCAGCAGGAGCTGTGTCACAGGCTGGCATTAAGTGGATGGCCACTGATGGCAGCACTGCCCCAAGGATGACTGCACGGGCCCTGTGGCCTGACAGGACTCGGGCCCTTTTCCTTCTGGTGCTGATTATTTCTCCCTGTACAAACACAGACTTGTGGCTCTGCAGGGATGTCAAGCTGCCAGGACTTCCCAAGGCTGGAGTCAGCCTAAACTGAAAGGCTGAGCCTGTCATGCCAGGGTGACCCTGAGCCCCTCGTCACTTCCCTGCTCTGCACACGTGCTAGCCCAGCCTGCCACACTTGCCTGAGCTCCAAGTGACCAAGGCGCTGCTGTCCCTGGTCATGCGGTGGACAAGCAAGAGCAGTTTATCCAGCTGGGATTGAGCTTGGCAGTGGGCACCACTGGCCTGTTGGCACTGTGTGGCCAAGGCCTCTGCTCTGTCCTCTGAGCTGTGGTGGAGCCTCAAACGCAGCTCAGAGATCTCAGCCTCCAGCAGCTGCACTGAGTCCCTCAAGCACCGCTCGCCTGCTGGGACTCCTCCAGCTCCTGCAGCAGCTGCTCCTCTCGAGTTGCCTGGGCAGCATCCTTCTCCTGCACTGCTTCCTGCAGGAGCCGGATCTGGAACAGGGATACACACAGCCTCAGGGGCAGGGGTGTTCCTGGGGCAGCAGAGCAGGCAGGAGGGTGAGGAACCAAGGAGAAACAACTTCAAGCAAAAACCACACTGGGCACACAAGGGGCAAAGCCAAGGATTCCAATAGAGACAAAGTCAAAACAGAGAAAGGGAGGCAAGGGGCATCCTTGGGGGGCAGCTCTAAACACCAGATGAACTGGCTGTGCTGGAAGAGCCCTCCCCAGCCTGCCATAACCACACCTGTGTGACACCATATTGATGAAGGAGCCCCAGCATAGGGAATCATGTGCTCTGACATCATGATTTCAGAAGGCTGAACAAATGCTTTATTAAGCTAGGTTATATTACACTAATACTATATTAAAACTATACTAAAAAGATACTATACTATAGAAAAACCTGTGACTGTCTGGAGACAGCCATGACACAGCTTTTACCCAATTGGCCAATCAGTCCAAACGACCCTCACTGGTGTCCAATTAACAAATCACACTTGGTAAACAATCTCCATAACACCTTCCACATGTGCCAAACAACAGGCACAGTGATTAGAGATAAGAACTGTTTTCTTCTCTGAGCTTCTCACTGCCTTCCCCAAGAAAAGTCTTTGGGAAAGTTGTGCCTGCTGCTCTCTGTGAAGAGAGCTGCATCCACAGACACCAGAGCCAGCCTTGGCCCCAGGGTGCAGCAGCAGCCCCAGGCAGAACATGGCAGCAGTGGATGCTACTGGGAGAGGGAAGCAGTGGGGACCTCCAAGCTGAAGCTGAAGGTGGTGTTGTGTGCCCCTGGAGAAGAGGGTGCCAGTTCACAGGTTACCTGGGTGTTGAGCTCCTGCAGCTCTCCTATGTGGTCTGAGAGGAGCTGCTCACCCTGGTGAAGAGCAGAATGAAGCTGAGACACCTGTTTCATCCAGGCCAGGTTGTTTTCTTCCAGGCTTCTGAGGCTCAGTTCCTTCTCTTCCAGAGTTAGAGCTGGCCTGTGGAACAAGGCAGCAGATGGCCATGAGAGACATTTGTGTCCCTCGGGTTCCTCAGAGGGGAACCTGGCTTAGATCAGAAATCGTGGGTTTAAGATTGTTGTGCCAAGCAAAGGAATCAGGATGCCAGGCTGATCCAGCTCCCAAAGGGGTGAAGTTACCAGACCCAAGGTGGAGCTGATGGGTGTATCCAGCTCCTCGCACTGCAGCTTGGGCAGGGTTAAGACACCGACCTAGCAACAGAACACTCCTCTAGAGGGAAAGAGCTACTCCAAAAGCCTTTGTCTTCAGAAAAACTGTAACTGTAGGCTCAAAAGAGATGAAGTGCAACATCCAGAGAATGAAACACATCTGCATGGACAGTTCAGAATTCCGCCATTAGGAAATGGTGGCAGATGCAAAGATCAGAAAGAGGGAATCCATTCACACAATGCAGGGTCCCACAGGCTTTCATTTACCTGGCTTTTTCCCTCTCTAGGGCCTCACTCCCATCCTGCTGAGCTTTGTGGACAGTCAGTTCCTGGCACTTTCTGGAGGCTGCCAGCCGAGATCTCAACTCTCCCACCTCAAGTCAAACAGAACAAAGCAGTCAGAGGCTACAGCCTGTCCCTGTCAGCACAGCAGGCACTGTGAGGAAAGGCAAAGGACAACTTTCCATTTGTCCCTGTCCTGAAAGGGCCATATTAACAATGGATATGGACAACTTGTTTCCAGCTCTCATTGGGTCACCAGGGGTATGTGGAAAAGCACCTCAAAAGCAAGGCTAGCAGGAAGAGGCCAGCAGAAATCCATGTTGATGGTTGCTGGTTAGGAGCCCAGAGGACTAACCCTGCTGTCCAGGGCAGCAGCTGAGATTCAGCAGAGCCCTAAGTGTCCTTCAGAGCAGCTGCCATGGAGCCCACAGCATGAGGCAGCCCCAGGGGTCACCCCTAAGCTGCTGCTCTGCCATGGAAAGGTAAGAAGGGCACAGAACACCTGGTGGATGACTGCAGTGCCACTGCTGTTTCACTCCCCTGCTTTTGCACACCCTCCCTCTGCTCAAGGAGGAGATTAATCTCCTCTTTGATGCCTACTAGCAGGAAATTGTTTGAGTCCTTTGTGGAGAAAGCTCTTCTCTCAGGGACTGCAGGAACAGGCAGGAAAAGAGCACAAATGACCCAATAAGGAGCAGGGAAGATGGCTCCATGGAGCTGGGAAAATCAGAAGGGAGAGAGACAGCTTCCCTGAAGGCAGAAGCTGTGCTGAGGGGGTGGACATGAAGGACACAAAAGCAGTAGAAGACAGAGCTGGGGACACCAGCAAGGCAGTGCAGGACCACGAGTGCCAAGGGGAGAAAGGAAGGACTTCAAGTGGCTGAGTGAACGGAAAGGTGTCGAGCTGAGTGAGGCCTCAGTTGCTGAGCCTGTGGCCAGCGGGGAGGACAAGCAGAAGTTCTCACCTGAGTTGCCCCTTGTCTCCTTGCCAGTGCTTCCCAAGCCAATCCAAAGGAATGCTGTGCATCAGTGGATCTTGGGGTTGGGGGGATGTTCCCAGAGTCTGCATGCTGGGAACTGGCCATGCTGTCCCTGCTGTCTAAGGGCACCTGAAAGCCCACACCCAGCTGTTAGTCAGGAATTCTCTTCCTATTCCAAAGAACCCCTGAGACATCTCTTCTGATCCCAACAAGAATGAGTGTCCATTCATGGAGAACCAGTTCCAAAATTCAGCTAAATGTACAAAACCTGCTTCTGCATTGAGCATGGTTTGTGCTTAGTGCATTTATTCCTGGGGTTACAGTGAAATTAAATAGGGCCCTCTGAGGTCAGCTTCCTACTCCATTCTGCAGAGTCGCTGTCACAGACCTTGTGGAGCCGATGGAGGAGAGAAGTCTCCTCTGGGCAAAAACAGGGCACAGAGACACAAGTACCTCTTCCGAGCACACAGGAGACCCATGGCAGGGCAACTTCTCCCTTTCAGGCTTCCTGCACTTGCCTACCCTCAATGCCATTGCAAAATGGTTCTGAGCCAGCTCAGCACAGTTATACTCACCTCAGGGGCTCTTGGGGAGAGTAACTGGTGAGAAGGTGTTTGGGAAGTGAACTGCTGGCTCATTCTGAGCCCTCGAGCTTCCTGGAGGAGCACGGGTGAGAGCCCACTCAGAGTGCAGGGCGGGGCTGGCCCTGAGGGAGTCGCCCTTCCAAGCCAGGAGCGCCCCCCACTCCCTCCCAGGCTTGTCCCCAGAGCCAGGACCAAAGCTGCCACCAGCTCTGGAGCAGCCAACTGTGAATCCCTTGTTATTTCCCAAGGAAACCTTCCCCTGTGGGACAGTCCAGGCCCACACAGCCCCCACTGGGCTTGGCACAGGGAGAGCAGCAGCTTTCTCACCTGCTGGGTCTCCATCTGCCTGTTGGCATGAGCAACGTGGGCCATGGCAAATGCCAGTATCTGGGGATGTTGGCAGTAGCAAGGCTAAAAGTCAATATCCAAAGGCCATTGGCCTTTGCTGGGTCTAAAACCGTGATGTCCAAGGGTTGTTGGCCTTTGCTGGTCCAAACCCTGATGTCCAAGGGCTGTTGGCCTTTGCAGGGCCAATAGCACAATATCAAAGTGCCATTGGCCTCTGCAAGGTCCAAACCCCAAGGCCAAAGAGCCGTTGACAGCTGCAGAGTCCAAATCCCAAACATTCCATGGGCTGTTGACAGTTGCTAGGGTCCAAACCCCAACATTCCAGGGGCTGTGGGAGAGCCCTTCCCTGGCTCTGCCCCATCCCAGCTCCCTGCTGGCCTTGGCACTTGCTCTGCCACCCCCATGTCCCCACAGCCCTGCTGGGCAGCTGGGCAGGCGCATGGCTCGTAACAGGAGCTCAATGTTTTGGGTCCAGACAGCATCATTTTTATAGATCAGCATTCCCAAGACAGCAGGGTTTGACCCACATGCTCTTTACAGATGCACTCAGTTCCTGAGTGACAGGAATTCTTCTGTCTTCCCTGACAAAGGGAGATGTAAGAAAAAGCCTAAAAAGGCTCTTACTGGTTAAAAATACTCATGGAAAGGAAAACTTTGGGTTTAGAACAGAAACATGATGCAAAGAGCTCTAGTGTTTAAGGCTCATAAAATAGATTAAGAATCCAAGAGACATCCAAGAGTGGATTTTTTTTTTTCTCTGCTCTCTCTTTGGTGATATATCAATAGGCTATCTAGGCAGAAGAAAGGTCTTGCTGAGTACATGTTTTGGTTTTGGGCAAATTTAGGGAGGAAATTTCTGAAGGTCTCCTTTTAGAAAGCAGATTCAAATGGCCCCTCCCTACCTGGTTTGGGAGATAAAAATTTCTTTTTGAGAAAAGTGGAAAAAACAGTTTATTCAATAAGCAAAGCATTCAGAAAAATGAATAATATTAAACAATGGAGCCTCTCATTGTTCTGAAGAGATGGCAAGTTCAGAGAGAGAGAGTCCTTTTCAGCTTGGATCCAATCAGTCCTTCCCTGGCTAGAAAATGTGTCATGGGCCTCAGTGGGCCACAGCCGTGAGCTCCTGGTGGTTTTCTGGGTTTTGCTCCAGAGCAGGTTTGAACAGTTCCAGGAAAAAAAGACACCATTTCGGGAAATCTTTCCTTGCCATATCTAATGAGGAAAACCTGCAAAAAAGCAAAAGCAAATTCCCTGTCTCTCTCTCTCTCACTGTCTGTGTTGCAGACAACAGTCTGTGAGAAGGAATGTGAGGGAGCAAGAGCAGTTCCTGCAAACAAACTGTGTGCTTTTTTTCTGCTTTTTTCTGCCTTTTCTGCTTTTGCTGCTTCTTTCTTCACTTTCAGAACCCATCCTTGAGGTGCAGAACTTAATATTCAGTGTGAACAGAACAGACCACTGGGGATACAAGTATCATAAAGTCACCCTTACATTAAAGATTCTTTGCTAGGAACAGAGCTTCAAGACCAAAATAGACCTACTTGAAAAAGCTTTACCAGGTATTTTCACTCCCATCTTTGAGAGCGTTCCTGTGAGCCCTAGGGAGGATTTTGCCCCTCATTTGATGGCAATTGTTTTCTGAGCAGCGCACAAACCCTCTGGGAAGAGAAGCTGCCCCCCTGCCTTCTCCAGGGCCCCTCTCTTGGTCAGGGCTCAGTGGCTCAGGGCTGCACAGGCACACAGGTTCCCAGAGTCCCAGAGCTGTCAGCAGGGAGCAAAGGACACACCTGCTTTTTCCCAGAGAGCCCCTGAGCAGGTGATGCTCAGCTGGCAGCTCCAGCTCATGGGCCCTGCTGAGGCTGTGCTGCCCTTTGGCTGCTGTGCTCGCTTGTCAAGTAATTAAAATCAGTGCTCTGTTCATGGGCTTCTCTGATTCAAGGGGGATTTTCAAACAAAAATATAGAAAGAAATGAAGAATCCAGCCCCAGTCCTAGAACTCAACAAAAAATCCAGGACTTTGTCTTAGGCTGGAAATGGGTGTGTGTATTCTATTCCTATCTGTTAGTGGTGGGGCAGTTATCTTGTGTTAATTGGGCAGTTTTCTTTATCTCTTCCACAACAATTCTCCCTCAGGGGAGATATCTTCTGTTAATGGGCCATTGAGTCTCACTGATGAAAATTACATCATCCCATTCTGAGAAGCTCCGCCCAGAGGAGGAGCCAAGCATTCCTACCTGGATATAATCTGAGATTTGAAGACCACAGGCAGCCTTTTCCTGCTGGATTCCCCAGAGGAGCAGCTGTCTTCTCCACTGGATTCCCAGAGGAAGACCAGGCCCATCTACACCACTGTAGCAGCCACAGACCCTGCAAGGCCTCCCCTGGCAGTCAGTTGCCTAAAATAAGAAATGCCTAGTCACAATGACTGGACCAAGAGACCCCTCTTCTGCCTTCAGACCCTCATTATCTCCCTGTAAGACCATAGATCATATTTACCTTGACCCTTACTATTGGACTGTTGCCCAAAACTCACATACCCTATACGAACCCCTATTTCTCGCTCTTCAGCAGAAGAGCTGTCACTGTGACCTTTTCACAGAAGCTGCCAATAAAGACACTTCTGTAGAACCTCATTAGCTCTTCTCATCTCTCTCCTGCATCTGCCAAAGGCACTTAGCAAGCAAAGAGCTGAAATCACTATAGAGCTGAATTCAACACAGAGCTGGTCTCACTTCAGAACACGGAGTGCTGAGCTGCTTGCTAAGTTCGCCTGTGGAGCCTGCCTGAGGGACCCAAACAGGCTGTGCTGTAGCAGGACTTTGCTATCCCGACACCTACAGCAGCCGGGTCGGAGAGGAAACCCCGCCGTAATAAAACACCACCAGTGGACCTTCTCCATCACCCTCCTACAGGATCACTGCTCCAACAGAACCGTATCTGTCACTGCAGGAGGACTGCAGCCACCATTTAATAGGACTGCTACCAACACCCTGACCACAGGGGTGGAAGCACAGCCCCACCATCTGCCATGGACTGATCCAGACTGCACTGGAAAAGGGTGAGGGTCCAGAACCCCTGCAGTATATCGATGACATCACTGTGTGGGGGAACACGGAAGTGAAAATATTTGAGAAAGGAGAAATGATCATCAGGATTCTGCTAGAAGCTGGCTTCGCTATCAAGAAGAGTAAAGTCAAGGGACCAGCTCCTGAGATTCACTTTCTAGGAGTCAAGTGGCAAGAAGGACGGCATCAGATTCCCACCAATGTAATCAACAAGATCACAGCAATGTCTCCACCATCCAGGAAGAAGGAGACACAAGCTTTCCTAGGTGCCATAGGCTTTTGGAGAATGCACATTCCTGAGTACAGTCAGATCGTGAGCCCTCTCTACCTGGTCACCTGCAAGAAGAACGAGTTCCACTGGGGCGCTGAGCAGCAACAACCACAACTCCTCCTGGCGTCCCGAGCCACCAGTGCTGGAGTGGATGTTCAAGCAAGGTTCCTTCACCCACCATGCCACCAGTGCCACATGGAGCAAGTGGATTGCTGTTATCACACAGCGCCTGTATTGGAAAAAACTGAATTGCCCTGGAATTTTGGAGATAATTACACTGGACAGAAGGAAAAACTTTGGTCTCACTGATGAAGAGGAACAAGAACCGCGGGCTGAAGAAGCGCCACCATACAACCATCTACCAGCAGAAGAAACATGTTACGCTCTTTTCACTGACTCATCGTAGGAAACCAGAAGTGGAAAGCAGCCATGGAGCCCTTACACCAGTTGTTTAACAAAAGGAGAAGGTGGATCAAGTCAACCTGTTGAACTCAGAGCTCTTCAGCTGGCCCTGGACATTGCTGAGAGAGAGAAATGCCGAAGATAAAACCTTTATACTGATCCATGGATGGTAGCCAATTTGTGGGGATGGCTGGAAGAAAGGTGGAAAGAGGCTAACTGGCAGCGTAGGGGAAAACCAATCTGGGCTGCTGATGAAT